>JAODAL010011509.1:0-99687 GCA_025379985.1 Phyllomedusa bahiana
CACCCGAAGTACCCCAAAGTTCGACTTCGTTCCGAACCGACGTTTTCCTGAAATTCTAAACGAAGTCCACTTCGTTAGAATCAATTCGCCCATCTCTAAGTATTATCCATTTCAAAGTAGAAAGGTGAAATCTGCCACAAATTCACAGCAAATTCAGGCTAGCATGTAGATTTTGCAGTAGATTTGCCCTAAGTTTATCCTCACATCCATGGTTGGACTTGCAGCAAATAACTCTATACCATACATCTCTACTGTCTAAATTAACTCCATCACATAAGTTAAAAAATATTAAAGGCCTTGATGAACTTCGTAATGAGAGGATTACAGTGTTTTCCATAATACAGTATTTGATTTAAAGCGGTTGTCCACCTAGCTGCCTAGTAGTCAAGGTATGCTGCTGTAGCTATAAGAAAATAAAAAAAGCCATAGTCACTTTTGTACTGACCTCCATTCCAGTTATGTTGTTGCTGGTCCCCTCCCTGGGTCTTCGTTTGACGTTCAACTCCTGGTGGTCAGCTCATACGCACTGAAACCACCGATCGGCTGATGCCACTGTTTGGAAGTGAAGGCTCTGAGCTAATGTCAACTAATATCATGTGACCACTGGAGCCAATTAGCGGCTGCAATGCACATGACTCAACCACAAGAGTCAGAAGTTAACAGAAGACTCAAGGAGTTGGCCAGCAATAGCACTGCTGGAAGGGAGGTCAGTGAGTAGGGGAGTATGGGTATGCAGCCATAGCAGCTTACATTTTGTCAACAAAAACTGGGTACACAACCCCTTTAAGACATGTAAGCTGTCTTTATCTATAGCACCTATCCACATGAATACATCTGGGTATGCATACAATGTATACAGTATGCACTTAAAGAATTTCTACAAGCATATTTCAGTATCCTATAGTTGCAACATTTTATCTGTTTACAATACAAAATAGCATTAGTTTTCAGACTTGGCTCCAAATTCAACCTTTAAAGTCTTTATGCCACTTTTATCTGATATAGATAGAAAAATAATGAGGGAATTTGATTGACCATGCTAGTTAAATAGCACAGGACACTTCCCATTTTTATGATGTTATCAAATACACCCAAAAAGTATTGACCTCAGTATGAAGAAACTGAGGTAACAAATATCACAGAGGCTATTAACGAGAAAATACATTGTTTGTTATAATACACAGAAAATCACTATGTTTGTTTAGTCTCTGTACTCTGTAGTCTATAATTGGGTTGTGGTTTACTGGCATAGTATGTACAAGTTATCAAAATGACAAGATTTCAGCTTTCTACTAAAACAACAAAAAATAGTTACTGCGGCAAAGTATTGATATGTAATTAAAACTAAAAACAAACCATTGGGTAATGAAGAGGTAAAATGTTGAGAGTGATAAAATTAATGTCATATATTACATTGTAAATATGGCATTTAGGGAAATAGAGCACTAATATTCTTTAAGTTATTTGTCATGGTGAAGAAGCTAAAAAACAGACTGGGACCCCTGAAGCAAGAAACATCTGAGTCATTGCAAGGCTTTGCTGTTCTATCTCTCCTCAGAACCGTGCATGAAGGATTCATCAGGCTTCCAGGCAGCAAAACAGAGTATGATACTAAACTTCACATATATTGGAAGCTTTGATGAATTCTGAAATATGTCTGTAAGAAATCACCAGAGAAATTCAAAGTAGAATTAAAAGTGATGCATGCTAAGTTTAGGTGAACATGCAAATCATTCACATTTCTTGGTGACTGATATGAAAAGATGCAGTTTAAAGAGACTTATCTTTTATTTGCCTTTCCTTAGTTTGTACTTTAGATACATGTTATAATACATTCCACATGTAACTTGTGTAAATTATTTACATGTTTTCAATAATTAAAACCAAAAGGTGAATCTTTCTAATCTTTAGAGGCCTAATCTTGTAAGAAAAATAGTTCTGAACATTTTCCCCTTTCAGACAAGCATTCATATTTATTCTACAATTTGAACACATGGGGCGATATACATGAAACTTGGCGCCTCAACACCATTTCTCGTGGCTTATTTCAGTGTACAATGCACCTGAATATATGAAAGTGGTGAATGTGCACTAATAATTTGTGCCAAAGGTTGAGGCGCCTGGCATATATGTTTGGCGTGCCACGGTACTTTGGCGCATTAGTAATACGAGAAACATGTATAAATGAATGCTAGGATGCAATAATGGCTGCTAAAACAGTTTATTGAGTTGTTTTTCTAATTTAAAATGTATTATGTTAACACATTTTGTGGATATTTTTATTTTTTTATTTATTTAATCTTACAAAATACTTTTTTTTTTACTTTCATATATCGCTGAGACTTGTGGTGCAACATGCAAGATCACTATCATAGTTTCTATTAACTGTCATGCTTTTCTATTGTCTTTTATTTTATTTCTAGCCTGCTGTGATGTGTTTTTTAATCACTGATAATACTCCACTATTTCCATAAATACACGATTGGGAATGGGATTTATGGTAGATGCTATATTGGTTTAATTAATTTATATTTTTTAATTTAAAATTAATTTTTTATTATATTATTTTTAATTTAGTTTTATATTAGATAATTTTATTTTTTTGCAATATTATATAATTTTATATTAATTTTATATCATATAATGTATTATTAAATTTATGTAATTTAATTTTATATAGTTTGATAATTATCATAATTAGAACTATCATAAATTACTTTTATTATTTTACTGGTATAACTTGAGAAATAAGACACATTTTTTGCCCCAATGGCAAATTTAGTTCCACTATGACCACTGAGGCTCAGGCAGACCACATTTAAATTGGTTTTGCTGTTTGAGCAGTAATGAGCCTAGTTTTGCGATCCCACATACATAAATGTGTCTGATATTATGAATGTGGTGCGACACGCCCCCCAGAATGCCCCCACATCTTTGGCACATTACAAAGTGTCAGGTCTGGCGGACAGTACGTCAAGCTTGCCCGAATGACGCACCATACTTAGAAGAAAGACAGAATGCTCACTTTTGGCGCATTTGACTGTGAACAGTGAAAATTACCAATTCATATATGTAGTCCATGTTGAAAAGAGGTTACAAGCTAAAAGATGGTTCCCACAGTATGCACATAATATATGATCATGTAATGAAAACATCACAAAGCGGTAGTGTAGCTGTAGGGATTACTGTGATTACTGATGCCAGCCACAAAACCAGCCCCAACCAACATTTTAGGGATGCATAAGTACAGTATGGATATATATATATCGAAGTTTTTCCCACCTATAAAGAATGGAGAAAAAAAATCCAGAAAATCACATTGTATGATTTTTAAATAATTTTCATTTTATTGCATGAAATAAGTATTTGATTACCTACCAACCAGTAAGAATTCTGGCTCTCACAGACCTGTTAGTTTTTCTTTTAGATGCCCTCCTACTCTGAATTCATTACCTGTATTAAAGACACCTGTCCACACAATCAATCACATTCCAATCTCTCCACCATGGCCAAGACGAAACAGCTGTCTAAGGACACCAAGGGCAAAATTGTAGACCTGAAGAAGGCTGGGATGGGCTACAAGACAATAGGCAAGCTGCTTGATGAGATGGCAAAAACTATTGGTGCAAATATTAGAACATAGAAGAAAAACAAGATGACTGTTAATCTTCCTCAGTCTGGGGCAAGATCTCGCTACATGGGGTCAGGGTGAGTCTTAGACAGGTCATGACTCAGCCAAGAACTACACAGGAGGAGCTGGTCAATGACCTGAATAGAGCTGGGACCACAGTCACAAAGATTACTGTTGGTAACACACTACGCCATCATGGATTAAAATCCTGCAGGGCATGCAAGGTCCCCCTGCTCATGCCAACACATGTCCAGGCCTATTTGAAGTTTGCCAGTGACCATCTGGATGATCCAGAGAAGGCATGGGAGAAGGTTGTGTGGTCAGATTAAACAAAAATAGATCTTTTTGGTATCAATATCATGTTATGTTTGGAGGAAGAAGGAGGATGAGTACAACCTCAAGAACACTGTCCCAACCGCGAAGCATGAGGATGGATACATCATACTTTTGGGGATGCTTTTCTGCAAAGGGGACAGGACAACTGCAACGTTTTGAAGAGAGGGTGGATGGGGCCATGTATCATGAGATTTTAAGAGCATTGAAGATGAGTCATGGCTGGGTCTTCCAGCATGACAATGACCTGAAAAGCACAGCCAGGGTAACTAAGGAGTGGCTCTGTAAGAAGCATTCCAAGGTCCTTAAGTGGCCTAGCCAGTCTCCAGATCTGAACCCAATTGAAAATCTTTGTAGGGAATTGAAACTCAATGTAGCCCAGCAAAAGCCCTGAAACCTGAAAGATCTGGAGAGTCTATATGGCGGAGTGGGCCAAAATCCCTGCTGCAGTGTGTGAAAACGTGGTCAAGATCTACATGAAACATCTGACCTTGGTAATTCGATAGAAATGTTTCCGTGCCAAATGTTAAGTTCTGTTTTTCTATTGTATCAAATACTTATTTCATCCAAGAAAATGCTAATGAATTATTTAAAAATAATACAATGTGATTTTGATTTTAAATTCTGTCTCTCACAGTTGAAGTGTGCCAGTGTATCAAATACTTTTTTCTCCCACTGTATATATGTATAACAGATTTATTTAACAGATAACACACTATGATGTCACGACACAATATGTTATCTCAACTTTTTCAATGCTTTTCAATACCATTTTTTTTTTAGATATGATAGCAGATAACACCGAAAACCATGATATTATGGTCAAACTAAACTCTGCAATATCTGTTTAAGAATGCATTGAAATTATTTTTGTCGTATACTGTATATGAAAAACATGTGAACTCTTGTAGACTTTCATATTACTGATGTCAGTTACTTTAACCACAGAAATGAGCCTGCTCCGTACCCTCTTACCCATACTATGTTGTAAATACTGCAAATTTAAGTAAAGGGTTAAAATACTGCTCTGACTTTTATCTGCAAAACAATGCATCTCTTGTACATGGGATGCTTGTGGTATTGCAGTTTATATTTATTCTATTTGAGGGTTGAAGAAGCTGAGCTTGAATTCTAGGCCCATCCCATGGACAGGAATGGTGATGCTTCTAGGGAGTGAGGGGGAATAATTTATTTTTCAATTCTCTAACTCCAGAAACTACTTCAACTTATGTTAGTTATGGATATAGGTTTAGCTCAGCATTCTTGTTGAGGCCAATTCAAAATAGTGTTTCAAACTGAAGGATTGCATGTTGACATTTACAGATGTTACATAGTGGAATGATATGTTTCCTACGTCCGAACAAGGGTAACAAATTGGAAGCTCTGAAACAACTTTTCCTAGCAAGGATAATGTATCCAGAACATACCATACTAGCCATCGTTCCAATGGATTAATCGGACATCCTACTGATGATACCCTACAATGCTTCTCCAGACGTAAAGTTCATGTTTGTGAGAGAATACTTATGGACTTTCAGTTTTTTACATTTTTTTATGCACTAGTTTTTTTCCTTACCCTCCCTCCCATGATGCATAAGAGCCATTTTTTTTGCTTAAAGAAAGCTTTATTATTGAAAAACACCAACATTTGGTTGGATGCCTTCCTATTAGTATAAGTGTGCTGTGGAAACTGCTTATTTGTAATTTGGAACACACACACTTGTGTGTCTTCCTTTCACAGAGCTCCTTAAACTCTTTATAGGTGTGCGACCCTAACTGCTCCTAAATCTTGAAATGTAGCAGAGACCAAAAAATATTTTTTGCTGGAAGCCCATAGAATGATTTAAAAAAAAAAAAAAACTTTTTCCAATATGGATGAGTGTTTTCCATCAAAAAATGGGCACAGCGATGGAAACCCAAGTACCCCATTATATGCAAATTTGTAAAAGACGGTATTTGAGGATCTTTATATTGAGTCTGATTTGAACCGTTTTTTTCAAAATATTGTCTATTTCAAAAGATTTATAGACTATCTTTTGTTTATTTGGAGGGGAACCAGAGAAACCGCAAAATAATTGTTGCTGTTTTTTTAATTAAAATACCTGGGATATTAAATTCACCCTCACAGTAAACCAGAGTCAAATAGTCTTCTTGGATTTGGTTCTATACCAGTGTTATTCCACAATACGGTCTAAATTGGTACAGTGCTAGGAACGCAGCAGAATTGTGTAGTTTGTTGAGTATATGATAATTTTTTACATGTTTTAAACTGTAATCAACGTTTAGATTTATTATTACATTTTAAGCGCATTGTAGAGGGTTTCATATTTTATTGCTACACCAGTGTTTAATGTATTTTTGGAATATTTCCATTAATATATTATGGAAGCTATTTGGCCATCGCTATTCCAAGGAAATTATCGCATCCAGTCCATAATAGCTTTTTTGGCCTTAAGTACAGCGCTACTTGGTTCTCAATATATTGATTGGGAAATTCCAAATAATTTTTTGTAAAATCAAAGTTGCATCAGTAGAAAAGGGTTACATTTTCACAGCAGTATTAGTATTGGACCACAGCGGATTGACAAAGGGTTGCCTTCTCTGGTGAGATAAAGTTTTCTGCTTCATCTAACAGAATTGGTGTGTCAGGCGAGAAATATCAGAAAACAAATACCCTACAAGCATTGCTGGAAGAGGTGACAATGTTATGGTCTGACAAATGTTTTGTTACATTCTTTGGACCCACTCATCAATTTTTGGTATGAATCCAAAAATAATGTACACCCATACATGCTGATTGTCTTCCCTTGTGGGAATGTATCTTCCAGCAAGGTAATATAATATGTCACATGGCTAGAATTGTTTGATAGTGGTTGGATGAGTGTGAAAAAGTACTACCTTGGCCCCCTAACTCCTGAGACATGAACCTAATTTAGCATCTGCGGGACCACTTTCATTATGTTCACATCATGTATCCTTCCCCATGTACCGTCCAGCAGCTGTTGGGTGCACTGGAGTCAGCATTGCTCCAGATACCTGTGACAACCTAACAACTTTTCTAGCTGCTGTATGCTAGATATTAGCTGGTGGTCTAAATAATGTGACATATAGTGTCTCACAAAAGTGAGTACACCCCTCAAATATTTGTAAATATTGTATTATATCTTTTCAAGGGACAAAACAAAATATATGACACTTATATACAATGTAAAGTAGTTAGTGTACAGCTTGTATAATAAGTGTAAATTTGGTATGCCCTCAAAATAACTCAGCCCACAGCTATCAATGTCTAAACCACTGACAAAAGAAGTGAGTACACCCTAAGTGAAAATGAACAAATTGTTCCCATTTTGCCATTTTCCTTCCACAGTGACTCGTTAGTGTTACAAGGTCTCAGGTATGAATGGGGAGGAGGTGTGTTAAATTTGATGTTATCGCTTCCACACTCTTTCATGCTGGTAACTGGAAGTTCAGCATGGCACCTCATGACAAAGAACTGTTTGAGTATCTGAAAAAAATAATTATTGCTCTATAACAGCCTAAGCTATAAGAAGATTGTGAACACCCTGAAATTGAGCTGCAGCAAAGAAATTGAGTGCGCATGCTCAGCATCACATCCAGAGATTTTGGGTTTTAAAGTAGAAGTATGAGTGCTGCCAGCATTGCTGCAGAGGTTAAAGGTGTGTGGGGCCAGCCTGTCAGTGCTCAGAGCATATGCCGCACTCTGGATAAAATTGGTCTGCATGGCTGTCATCCCTGAAGAAAGCCTCTTTTTTTTTTAAACTAATTTTTATTGCGTTTTCACATATTGAAGTTTACAACATATAAATGTCAAGACAGCATCTAAGTGTAAATACAGTTCTGAGCAGTTTGTCTTTCACAAAATCAAAATGTAATCAAGAACAATGCCTTGTGTATATTTATATGTCAGTATATTTATATAAGTAAGAGTCCATTTAGTCGTTGTTTCTGCTTCCACTTCTCGCAAACTTATATAACTGTTAGGGATGGTCAGGGACGCACACAAGACACGGACAAGTGGGGCCCTGACACTGATCCCAGCCTCTGACCCTGCCTTTTGGGGAACCCGACTCCTTAACAGGCCGGCCCCAACCAGAAGACTCAAGGCTACACTGAGCAGCGTGCACAGACAAAGACAAACAAACAAAGAACACAGAACCAGTAGTCGGACAGTCCAAGTCAATAACGGGGCGGGCAGCGCGGTACAGAATCGTGAGGCAAAGGGAGAAACCAGAAACAAGCAGAGATCAATAGCACAGAGAAACAAGAATATGACAGGCTAACTATAAGGGCACGCAGTATAGCAGGCATAGAGAAGAGGAAGCAGCGGCTATATATAGGAAAGGGGTAGAAGTAGAGGAGCTAGGATAGGTGGAAGGACCTGTCAATCCAGGGAGCTGATTAACCCCTATGAGTGCTGGAGGATTTCTGGCCAAGGCGTCGACCAGAAATCAATCAAGGTATGAGGCTACAGGAAAATGTTCACACAAAGGCGGCAAGGCCGCAGTTATAATCGCCGCGGCTATGGCCAGCGACCAGGGCCAAATGGCACGGATGTGACAATAACGGTAAGCATAGCTAATCTGTGGCCTGGGTGCTTTCCCCTGGTGCACATCCAGGCCCTAGGAGCCCAACCAGTCAGGAAGCCTCTTCTAAAGATGCACAAGTGCACAAAAATGCCCACAAGCAGTTTGCTGAAGACAAGCAGACTAAGGACATGGATTACTGGAACCAGGTCCTGTGGATTGATGAGATAAACTTATTTGGTTCAAATGGTTCAAGCGTGTGTGGCAGCAACCTGGTAAGGAGTACAAAAACAAGCATGGAGAGATCACAAAGTGCTATACATCTCCTGAGGTCAGTAAATGTGGATTATGGTCTCCAACTGAAATAGAAGAAGTCTTTAATTTTAAGACAGAAATCCATGATGGAGTTGGTAAAACCACAAATTATCTAATAACAGATTGTGTGCAAAAATAAAATCTTGAATGGAGAATGCAAGGAATCGACTTTGTATATCTTGTGATACAAAAGTGTGTAAAGCATTTGCTGATGACAATGCAGTTAATACAATGTGTGCAGAAGTTTGATATTACACAGAAATGTTTCATAATTGTGTACTGTATCTGTAGACTGCATGTAAAGCAAAAATCTTGCATGAGAGTGATTTAATTCTTAAGAAGAACCTCTGTTCTATTATTGCATATGATCCTGCTGAACGTGTCTCTTCCTGGTGTCTATGAAAACACTAAAGAAGCAATCAATAGGGTGCAGCAGCTTCAGGATGTGATTAAAACCATCAGGTGTATTTATGAGGATGAAATATCTGACTGTATGCGGCAATTTGAGTTGTCAGAAAGAGATTTTAAATCCTAGTCCTTGTAAAAATGTGCTGCTCAGTTTGCGGGGAATGGACTACAGTATGTTACTAAGAATATGTATGTTACTATGATAAGACATGCTCTATCTAATAAGGTTCTTAACTTCATGGAGTTAATACAAGCACTTAAAAAAATTGTCTAGGTCTAAAATTCACTTTGTTTCCCATAGCAACCAATCAGAGCGCCCCTCTTATTTTCCAGAGCACTATATGAATTGAGAGGGGCGCTCTGATTGGTTGCTATGGGCAACAAAGTGAATATTAGACCTAGACAGTTTTCATACATGTGGCCCTAGGTTTTTAGCTATTCTTATTAACATCTATATTAAATTTTACAAGTGGAATATAATGAAAGAATGAATATGTTCTAAGTATTTTTTTACTCTTATAAACTGACCGACAAAATACGTGTTTTATGAACTACAGTGTGAGTTTTCTATTGAGGTCAATAGGGATGATTTACTTTCCAACTTGAAATACTCGTCATGTGGATATAGCCTTAGTCTCCGTGCTTTCAAACCCTTCTTTCAGACACTCAGAATCATCCCCTTTTTTATCGTGCATTCTTTGACACTAACATCTTGAAAATGCTATTTCTTTACATTTCCCTAGTGTTAAACACGTCAAAAAACATTTGTATGCAGTTTGTATGTAGTCCAAAACCCCAATCACTCACAGAATCAATTATTACCAGGAATCATAAATTGCTCGCAGAAAAATATCCAAGTTAAAATTATTAACATTTATTGATATACCTTAAAAGCATAAAGAAAAGGGACAAAATCTGCCACAAGTAACATAAATACATACAAAAAGTAACAGCCAATATACCACAACAAGGGTGAAAAGAAAATATATAGAAAGCATTCACAATAAAGTGAACTCAACGTAACTTAACGATTACAAGCCACTGTAGAAAAATGGCACTTACATCAAGATATATAGTGATATGCCCTCATGGTTTCATAGTCCAGTCTGGAGCTATCGATAGTCCACCATGTATAAAGATATAATCCATTGGTCCAGGCTGGAATCACATATACAGTATACATTGACTATATAGAGGAAAATAAGGATAAGTACTCAACTTTCCTTATGGGTTTCCCTAATCAACTTCTATCAAAAGGTGGAGTATCCACCCTGAAAAGAGTAACCCCACCCAATGGTAGCCTGCCCTGTTGTATGACTATTACATTCTGTAAAGTCACCAGATCATATATAACTTGTCCCGACACGCTTCCCCTCCAAGGTTCATCAGAGGACAGATATGGTGGCCATAGATAGTGCATTATCACAGTCATTAATGTTTTTAAGGTATATCAATAAATGTTAATAGTTTTGACTAGCATATTTTTCTGTAGTCCAAAACCCCATAGAAATGAGAGGGATTTGTTTTCTGATGGTAAATCAACCGAAATGTGAAGGGAAAAAAAGACAAAATTCTCCCCAAATACGTCTGATGCAGTTTTCAATTTTACTCATCAGCTGGACGTACCCTAAAAGTGAACAGCATTTCAAAGTCAGTCATAATATTTAGGATCCAAAGTTTGAAATTGTAAAAATCTTTCAGCTGAAGTGACATAAGAAGAATCAAGTGGCACAGAGATGTGTAGTTAGGGTCAAGCCACATGAAGAAGCTTGCTGCATGCTGTTGGGCTGAAACCCTAATATATTTTGAAACCAAGTCTAGGCACAAACACATGGATAAATATGCATCAAACTATTTACACCCCCACACCTGTCTAATCTATATAACATAATAAAATTTATGTTGGAGTTTGTGGCTTTTGACATGTTCACCTAGCCAGCTCTGCTTTAAGGTACAAAGAAAACTTTTAACTTTAATGTCTTTTGTTGAAATTAAAAGTTTTCCTTTTTTTCTGTGTAAGCAGTAGTGTTGAGCGATTGCGTTGGCTATCGAGATCGATCGATAGTCGATAGTCGGCCGCTATCGATAAGGTTTTTTCGATAGTGAGCGTCGATTATGAGCGATGACCATTAAAGTCTATGGGAGAGCAACAACACCTTCATTATTACCCCCAAACAAGTGCCTGGAGAAGCTGAAATTAACATCCACAACAGTCAAATGGATACGTGCTACATCTTAGGCAACACACTTAGGTATAAAATCACAGAAAAAAAGCCCACGGGACCATTCACATCCCTGTCTTGTACCACAGGCCTAAACCCTTAAACCTGCATCACCCACAAATTAAAAAGTGCCAGAAGGCAGTATGATTTGAACCATCATGTTACTTGAACTGGACATTGAATATCCCTGTCCTGGAACGCAGCATGAGCCCCAAACCTGCATGACCCCCAGATTTAAAAAGTGCCGCAAAAAGGAGTCTTTCAACCCCCAAATTTTAGTTTCACTGGACTTGACTAATACCTGTCCTGGACCGCAGAATGACCATTAAACCTGTCTGACCCCAGATTAAAAAGTGCCGGGAAAAGGGGGTCTGTTATGTCTGTATCTGTTGTTTTCGTATAATACACGGCATTTTTTGAACCTTTGAATTAAACTGGGGTGAATATAGAATTTGCTGTTTTAAGATTTACGTAGATCCTGCGTCAATGAACAATGCTGGATGTGCAAATGTCAAAAACACGTAACTGTTATGTTTTGGTATAATAAACGGAAATTTTTTGCACCTTTCAATTCACCTGGGGTTTGAATATAGAAATTGGGCTGTTTTAAAAGATTTACGTAGATGCAAGGCGTAAATTTGAACAATGCTGGGTGCGCAAAAGTCAAAAAACACCGTAACTGTTATTTTTTGGGTATAATAAACGGTATTTTTTGCACCTTCAATTCACCTGTGGTGAATATAGAATTGCTGTTTTAAGATTTACATAGATGCTGCGTCAATGAACAATGCGGGTTGCGCAAAAGTAAAAAAAACACTAACTGTTATGTTTTGGTATAATAAACGGTATTTTTTGCACATTTTCAATTCACCTGTGGTGAATATAGAATTGCTGTTTTAAGTTTTACGTAGATGCGCGTCAATGAAAAAATGCTGGGTGCGCAAAAGTCAATAAACACGTAACTGTTATGTTTTGGTATAATAAACAGTATTTTTTTTTGCAACTTTCAATTCACATGTGGTGAATATAGAATTGTTGTTTTAAGATTTACGTAGATGCTGCGTCAATGAAAAATTTGCTGGGTCGCAAAAAGTCAAAAAACACGTAACTGTTATGTTTTGGATAATAAACAATATTTTTTTGGGCACTTTAAAATTCACCTGTGGTGAAATAGAATTGCTGTTTTAAGTTTTACGTGGATGCTGCGTCAATGAAAAATGCTGGGTGGCAAAAGTAAAAAAACACGTAACTGTGATGTTTTCGTACAATACACGGATTTTTGGCAACAAACCCCCTGTCGACTACAAATTGCGGGATTGTTTTTTAAACTGCAAGGGGGATATAAACAGTCACAGGTTAAGGGGTAAAATTGAAAAGAACACCTATCGAAATGTATATGATAAAAAAAGGGGGAGTTTTGCAGCTAACAAAGGAGACCTGCAGTTACTAGAAATGATGTGTATCCAATAAAGTTCAGGCTGCCCAATATCCAGGAAAATATTTCAATAGCAAACTGTTAATAATAAAGATATTCCACTACAAAGTCTACACTAAGTCTTGTGTGACCTTTATCCAGTGTTCTTTATAGATAGAGCTTGTCTGTTTTCGCCCGCGGGGGGCCCCCCCCGTCCACCCGCCGTGAATTTACAGCGGGAGTATGCTGCTTTAAAAAATTTTCTAGCTAACTACATAAAATCTTCAAATCTCTAATCTAAGTAAATTGGAAGGACACAGCTATATGTAGAGGTTTCTCTGTGCAGAAATAGACTAAATTTCGCTGAGCTGTTTGGCCACAGGGAGAGCGCAGGTCCTATCCCTATGAGACGCTGAGAGACACTGAGGCTGAAACAGGAAACGCTGTTTCTATGTAAAACGAGGTCAAAGTGAATTTTTTTCCAGCCAATCGCAACCATACACATCCCAGTCATGACGTCGCACACAAAATCTCACCCTGCTCTATTCTGTAATCTGATTTGCCCGGCCGCCAAAATTACAGGAAGCGCTGAAAAAGGCGCGATCGTAATAGATGATGCACAGATTTTAACCTTAATTATCGCATGATCTGGAAATTTCGATCACCATAAAAACCTTGCCGATTTCAACTTTGTCAATAAAAATCGCTCAACACTAGTAAGCAGATCTTGTATTGACACTCAGAGGTACTGTTAACAGAATTATTAAGAGTTATATTTTCTACTAATTGTGGATACAGCCATTCAGTGGCCATTGAATTTTCTAAAGGTGCTATTTCCAGTGTTAGTGTCCATAGTTAGCAATTGTGATTTACTGCTAATTAGTGTAATGGCAAT
Source organism: Phyllomedusa bahiana (assembly GCA_025379985.1). Taxonomy (NCBI): domain Eukaryota; kingdom Metazoa; phylum Chordata; class Amphibia; order Anura; family Hylidae; genus Phyllomedusa; species Phyllomedusa bahiana. The sequence goes on from JAODAL010011509.1 coordinate 13,766, forward strand.
AGTGAGTGCCACCTAAAGTCACTAATACGCATGTAATAGGACCCTGTTAGTGAGCAATAATTATTCTTGTGAGGTCAAACAAAATATTTGGGGTCCCTAGTAATAAAAAAGTTTTAGCAAGATTGACCAGTATGAAGAATCAAGTGTCACAGCTGAGGAAAGAAATGTCAATTATGGGTCAGATATTACACTTACTAATACTTTCTCTGTGTGTCTCTAACTCCTCTGTCTAGATTTCTATGGGCAGCATATAACCTCGACCCTCTGTTAGCTGGCAGACCATCTTTTGAGACAAGACCTATTTCAATAGAGTTTTTTAGAGTGGATGTTGAGAATGATGATTTTAGGGGGTAGCATGATAAGTTGAGAAATAGACATTTATGTCTATTAAAATGAAATAAAAAGTTTGTTAAAGAGTAAGGATCCTATTAAAAATAGAATTTTTCGATCTACAGTTTTAAAAAAATCTTGAAATGGCTTTAATATTAAACTATGGTGGGTACAATAGTATTGTAATGTCTGACTATTTTGTAAGAGAAAAAGTATAACATAGCACTCCTCTATATAGTTAAACACTCACCTTTTTGTTTCTCGGGTTGGATTTTTAGGCAATTGTAACATCTCTGAGGACACCAATAATAAAAAAAAAGCTTATTAAAATCTATGTCAGTAAGTACTAGTTACTGTTATCCCTGTGCTAGCTGAATAGCTTTTACACTGGTCTGACAGAAAATGAAGAAATAAAAAGCATGATATGAAAATAGAAATCCACAGCTGTCCTTTTCAATTTTACTCAAATTTTTGTCTCACAACAACAAAGAATAGAGAAAATTATTTATTTAATTTCTTTTATTCTTCAATAGATGTTCATGTAGGCATAACAGGACACATCTTATCCTACTTTGCACAGTGATATTTCCTTTATACGTGAGCTTACAAATGGGAAAGTATTTGTTAAAGTGGATAAACTCTTGCACTAGCAGGGAAACAGAACAAGTAAAATATGTTTTTTTCATATCAACCTGAGGAAAGAGAACTATCAACAACAACAAAAAATCACAGTACTTTGTTGCTCCTCTTTGGGCTTTATGATGGCCTGAATTCGTTAAGGCACGGACTTCACTAATGATAAACCACATTTTTTATCAAGCTGGTTCCAACTGACAGATCAGCTTGGAGATGATGCTTTCTTGTGAACCTATTTTTTAATATTGAAAATACATTTTCAGAAGGACTGAGATACAGACTGTTTGCTGGTTAGAGACTTGATATGCCTCTTCTGAACAAAGCTTCAAGTCTATTTACTAAGAGGCAGGATGCATTATCATCCTGAATAATGACTTAATCATCACCATCCCTATTTTTTATTGATGGAAAAAATTAAAGGACGACATGTATGAAAGAAGGCGCGTCGAAGTGAATTGTCGAGTCTCGATTTCATTGTATAATGCGCCTGATGTATGAAAGTGTTTTTTTGTGTGTTCATAAATGGTGTGTAAAGTTCGACACGCCTCACCTGTGTGTTAGGCGCATTGCGCAACTTAGGCGTATACGTAATGCACCTAACATATATTAAGGTTATAGACAGGCTGGAAACAAGAGAAAAGTCATTAGGATAGCATATCAGTGAATAAAAACTATGGTACTGATCCTGCTTGGAGGGCCCCAGATCCCAGCAATACCTGTGCTGTGCTGGCTCTTGCTGTATGTATAATAAAGGGTTAGAGCAGCAAAAATTAATTTAACATTTTTAATGTAGTAAAATATAAAAATCGGAACAACATCATCAATGGGTTATTTAATGTAAAATTAGTTTTAGATTCTGTTTATTTTAAATACATTTTATAGGAGATATTTTTATATTTTGGGGATATTATATATTTTTATATTAATTTTATATGATCACATTTTTCATTAAATTTAAATAATTACATTTTATATAGTTTGATAATTATAATAAATTATTTTTTATTAATGTACTGGTATAAGTTGAGAAATATTGGACATTTTTGCCCCTTATAGCAAATCTATCTCCACTTCGGCTCATCAGGCTCAGGCAGACCACATTGAAATAGGTCTGCCTGTCGGAGCAGTAATGCACCTAATTTTGTCGAACCACATTCACATATGTGTCTAATATTACGAGTGTGGTGCTACACACCTCCATAACGCCCACAGAACACCCCCTCATGTTAGGCGCATTTGAAAGTGTGGGCCTTACGAACAATGCATCTAATACATACATTAGACACATTAGACATCGTACCTGGCTCAGTTAGGTGCATTGTACACCAAAAAAAGTTTGAAAAACCCTTTCATACATGTCTCCCAAAGTGTCCAAAATTTAGATTTCTAGTGGTATATTGACTGTTAATGTAATCCTTGCAATTTCCCACAGTCTTTTATATGAAACTCCATATTATAAATAAGTGAGGGAATTTAATTGCTTTCTTCAGTCTTACAGTCATTTTTGCATGTTTAATTAGAACGGCATTGAGCAATAGTTTCTGCATCATCTCTTTGTTTAGTGCAGACAATATCACTTCCATCCAATCATTCATACTCCATGATTGCTTCTCCAGTTATTCATATTTCATGGTTGTTTCTCCAATAATTCGTACTCCATGATTGCTTTTCTAATCATTCATACTCTATGATTGCTTTTCTAATCATTCATACTCCATGATTGCTTTTGTAATCATTCATACTCCATGTTTGCTTTTCTAATCATTCATACTCCATGATCGCTTTTCTAATCATTCATACTCCATGATTGCTTCTCCAATTATTCATACTCCAGGATTGCTTTTCTAATCATTAATACTCCATGGTTGCTTCTCCAATCATTCATATTCCATGGTTGCTTCTCTGATCATTCATACTCCATGGATGCTTCACTTTAGTCCTCAGTAACCTTGTTTTTTTTCTGGTATGGTGTTAGTACTAGTTTTCATTTGCCTTTTCTGTGAGTAATCTTATTTAATTTAAGTAACTTCTTAGGGGTCATTAACACAGCAATGGACAAATACCGGTCGGTTTATCCGACCGATATTTGTTCGGTTTGTTTACCTTCCCCGCAGCCGTGGAGGGAGGGTGAGGGAGCTTTTCTCCACGATGAGCGGAGAAAATCCCCCCCCCCTTCCCATTCACATGCTCATGTAGAATGTTTTTCGGGTTTGAAAAAACGCCGGGGGCGGAAAACCCGTGCAGTGGAGACTGCTGCACGGGTTTTCCATAGAAGCCCATTGTGCTCGTTAGCGGCCGGTTTTCAGACGGTTTTCAAAACCGCAAACCATCTGAAAAACCCTTGCTGTGGGGACATGCCCTTATAGTTCTGCCAGAAACATTGACTCTTTTTTGCCACACTGCTTCAACTGGCAACTGGCTGAGTCTTCATTCAAATGCTCAGTTTTTTAGATGCAGTTTTCTTCTTCCTGTTTCAAATTCATTCTTGTTTTTTTCTTCAAAGAACTGCATCTTAAAAGCTGACTGTCTGAATACAGCTTTATGGAGGCCATATTTTCTTTCAATAAGCCAATTCCAGGTGCTTGTGATGGTTTGTAATTGTTTTTAGCTTCAAAATAAGTTGGTATCTTATGAATGTAGAGTACACAGTCATTCCATAGATTATTCTCAATATCAAGTGAGCATATTTTCTTTTCTTCTATGTGATCTTGAAAAACTTACTATTTGCTTTTAATTGAAATAATGTATTCTTTACTTGTTGGAGTATGTTTCATGAAGGCTATTAGGATTTGCATCTTTGGAATCATTTTTTGTATTGCTGCAATGCATATTAAAAACAAAAAGATAAAACTTTGCAAAAATGTTTAGTTAAAAAATATCCTGTATACAGGTCTTATACAGACCAACTGTATGTGCTTCCTTGGTCATAGAATACAAAATTCTACAGTTACTCTCTTCTGTCACTGATTTTATTGCCTGTATTAGTGGTTTTACCAAATTTGTGAAAAAAATTCTAGTTCAGGAAGTCTTTTTCTTCAACCCTACCCCTAACCATAACCATATCCCTATATTAGGTTTAGGATTTCTTATGGGGCTTTAAGGATTAACTTACCATCCTGTCTGGTGGCCCATCTGATGTTATTTCTGGATGCTATAACATAGGAGTTAACCAGAAGCGACTCTAGACAGGACGGCGAATGGCACATCCAAAGTGACACTGCACCAGGAGTACCACATAATGGTAATTTAACCCTTACAACCTAGTAGAATACCCTAACTCCAACTTAGGGTAAAAGTTTGCGTTGATTTTTTGGCAATTTTCATCAAGATCCCATTCTGGCTGACCTGAATTGAATTACTTAGATTTGGGTCAAATTTGACAATGATACGATTTCAACATCAGTCTGAAGTTAAACAAGACAATGGGACAAAGAGAGTAAATCAATACATAAGTAGTATAAGATGGCACATATTTGTTTGCAATCTGTAACCAAAGAGACTCAATGTATGTGATTTTTCATGATACAACCACTAATAAAAATTGCTATTAAATACACCATGAAAAATGTTATAAAAGTGTGGTATTTTTCTGAAATGCTCTGTGTGAGACCAGTGTGAGTGTGGATGATAGGAACAGCCAAATACATTTACACATTTATTTATTTATTGTTCTTTGATAAACCCGGCTAAAGAAGAAATTGTGATCCAATAACATGGTATATACGCCCAGGAGGCGGGACTTATTCTTAAGTGCCCACAGCCCCCAGGTCTGAGTGTCTCCTGGCCCTTTATTCAGTTCTGAGTGACAGCATCTAGTCACATCTTACTGTGGTAATCAAACTGAAATATTACTGGCAAAATTGTGCTAACTGCATGTGAGTGTGGTTTAGTCTGCATCTAGCAGCCACAACATAGGAGCACACTATTCAAATCCATTTTACATAGTTTTTAATACATCAAAATGAGCTTATTAATAGTAATGATAATAATTCACACTGTAATTACAACAGTGTCCAAGAAAGAGAGCATATGAATATATTTCTTTTATTTAACACATTTCTACCCCAAACAGACTTCTCAGCACCTTTTCCATCATTTATGTATTGCATGCTCACTAAGCATTGCCTTCACCCTGAGCCATCTTTCTAATTAAACATTTAATTGTAATTATCCTGTGCATTCAGCATGTTGAGCTCAGCGGGCTGCCTTCATATAGTTACTTCCTTTTTATTCACATAATATTATTTTTTGAACTAGTATTCTCATTACGGACATTTATGACATAGCCACAGGATATAAGACCTGCATCTATCAGAGATTTGGATACTTTGGTTTGGTTTTTTATACTGTAAAAAGAATAAAGGCCAGCAGTAAAGGGGTTTAGAAAATAGAGTTCAAAACTCCTTGCAAAACCCCTTTTGTGTATGGGCAATTTGAATTGGGCATATATAAAACCCATTAATGAAATTCAACTTTTAAACTTGGATTTCTGGTGACCTTTTTGTGGGGATATCATCTGATCCCCAGCAAACTAAATTTGCAAAAAGGTTTATAAAAACAGGGGAAATGTTTCAGGTGGGAAAAATAGGCTTATGATTGGTTAACCCAATTTCCTGTAATTTACCTTTTAAAAATGCCCCGTTAAATTTTAAAGGGGTGTACCCAAAATTAAAAACTTTATTGCGTCATTTGGGGTTTAATGAAAAAAGAGAAAAAAAATATATTTTGTTAATCTGCTTGTCAAGTGCTTTCACCGGGCCTGGTGAACCTTTGGGGTTTATAAAGGGCATTTTTAAACGACTAACAACCATTCACAATTTCATTTTGGGCATGTGTTTTTATATCTATCGAGAGGCCCTTTCTGGGCCCCCCCTTTTGGGTTGGGTATGGGAAAAAAACCTTTTTTTTTACTTTAAAACATTCCCAATAGAATGACAAGCAGTTATTACTTTCGGAACACCCCTTTAATTTTGTCACTTATTTATTTAACCTATGGATGCACTACAGAATGACAGGCCTTGTATTTTGTGGGACAAGTTGTTTTAAGAAACATTTTGGAGATATAAATTAGCATTTTATTCAAGGTGAAATAATTTTTCTGCGGGTTTTGGTTTTAATGTTTTTATTTTTAATTAAACCTTTTTCTTATTTTTTGAGGGGTTTCCCCACCCTTTAAAACAGTACAACCTTCTTCCCCACAATTTTAAAAAATTTTCTGAAAAAATTTATTTGTCTTTTTTTTTTTTTTTTTTATTCGGTTTTTTTCTTAGGTGCGCCCAAAATTGTATTTTTGGTTTATTTATAAATTTTTTAAATAAATTTTTATTTAATATTACAAGTATAGTTTAAGGGTAGGCTAAACCCACGTAATTTTATTTTTAAATGTACGGCTTTCAGTTTTGGTGGGTTTTTTGGAGGGGGGGCCCCATTCAATTCCATTATAAGCACCAACGTACAATTTGTGCGTATTGTCAGGGGAGACGGATGTAATTAGTAGCTTTCCATGAGAGCTATGAAATTTTCGTAAAATTTCCCGGGTTTCATTTTGGGCGTACTGAAAACACGAAAATTTTCTCCTAAAGTGAACATCCCCCAATTTTTTTTTTTTTTTATTTATAGTTGGGAAGGTAACCCTTTTTTGGGGAAAGTAAGTTTTTTTTTTTACAGTTTTAATTTTTTTCTTGGGTATTGTAAATGAATGAGTTAACTTTTATATTCAGAAAAAGATATACATTATTAAGAGAAAGGGCAAAATTTTTTCAAAAATTCGATTTGCGGATTTCCCCCGAATTTTTTGACAAAATTTTTTCCTACCCAAATTTTTTTTTAAACGGGGAAAAACCCCGGTTAAAAAAAAAAAGTATTTCCAGGCTGTAAAAGGGAGCCCTTTTGGGGGGGGGTAGAAAAATTTTTCATTCTCAAATAAGCATAGGGGGATGGTTTTTGGTTTTTAAATAAAAGGGTGTGTTTTAGTATAGGACACCAAGACAGCCGGTGCTCTTAGAATGTTAAATCTAAAAATTTCCCCCGGGGATTTCGGGGCAAAACTGAAACCAAAAAAAAAAAAGGGGGGAACCGCCCGCAAAAATCAGGGCAGCGCCAGCTGGGAAAAAAACGATGATTGGCTAAAAATACTACAATTTGCTTTAAAGAAACAAAAGAAGGTTTCCGAGCCCGGGAAAAACCAGCACAGTTTAAAGGGGGCGTCCAGCAGGGGGACTCCCCAGGCCCCCAAACTTTTTCCCCTGTTTATCAGATGCTTCCAAAAAATATACAGAAATTTTTGTAAAAAGTGATTTCAAGTTTGGGCCCCCAATAGTGGAAGGGGTTTTCGGCAATTAATTTTTTCCCTTGCGTCTCTGATCATTTTGCCCTTCCTTTCATCCGTAAGTGTCCGCTTTCAATCAGTCAATAATCCATCAGTATTGCTAAAGCCAAAAACAAACAGAGATGACCAGTAAATGGGATATTTGCATGTCCCCTGTGTTCTGTATCCACTCCTGCTTTTGGCTAGACAATCCTGATCCTTCCCAATCCTACTGACAGGTTAAAAGAAGGGGAAAACTAAACATAGTGGCAACTACATAGAGTGGTGGAGGTTGGAAAATGCATTAGGAAACCCCAGGGTGTTCCAGTGAGACAATGGTCAATTGGCAGCAGCATGAGTAGGCTACAGAGTGGCACAATGACAGAGTGTGGAGGTGGCAACATCAGTAGGCCACAGAGTGGCACAATCACAGAGTGTGAAGGTGGCAGCAACATCAGTAGGCCACAGAGTGGCAAAAAGACAGTGTGGAGGTGGCACCAACACGAGTAGACCACAGATTGGAACAATGACACAAGGTGGAGGTGATGGCAGCAACAGCAGTAGCATGAGGTCATAGAGTGGCACAATGACAAATTCTGGAGGTGGCAGCAACAGCAGGAGCCCACAGATTGACACAATGACACAGTGTGGAGGAGACGGCAGCAACAGCAGCAGCATGAGATCAGAGAGTGGCACAATGACACAGTGTGGAGGTGATGGCAGCAACAGCAGCAGCATGAAGTCATAGAGAGGCTCAATGACACAGTGTGGAGGTGACGGCAGCAGCATCAGCAGCAGCAGCATGAGGTCATAGAGTGGCACAATGACATAGTGTGGAGGTGATGGCAGCAGCATCAGCAGTAGCAACATGAGGTCAGAGAGTGGCACAATGATAGAGTGTGGAGGTGGAAGCAGCAGCAGTAGCATGAGGTCATAGAGTGGAACAATGACACAGTGTGGAGGTGATGTCAGCAACAGCATCAGCATGAGGTCATAGAGTGGCACAATGACACAGTGTGGAGGTGACGGCAGCAGCATCAGCAACAGCAGCATGAGGTCAAAGAGTGGCACAATGACAGAGTGTGGAGGTGGCGGCTGCAGCAGCATGAGGTCAAAGAGTGTCACAATGGCAGAGTGTGAAGGTGGAGGCAGCAGCTGCATGAGGTCAGAGAGTGGCACAATGACACAGTGTGGAGGTGTCTGCAGCAGCATCAGCTGCAGCATGAGGTCAGAGAGTGGCACATTGTCAGAGTGTGTAGGTGGCAGCAGCAGCATGAGGTCAGAGAGTAACACAATGACATAGTGTGGAGGTGACGGCAGCAGAATCAGCAACAGCAGCATGAGGTCAGAGAGTGGCACAATGACAGAGTGTGGAGGTGGCGGTAGCAGCAGCATGAGGTAATAGAGTGGAACAATGACAGAGTGTGGAGGTGACGGCAGCAGCAACAGCAGCAGCATGAGGTCAGAGAGTGGCACAATGTCAGACTGTGTAGGTGGCAGCAGCAGCATGAGGTCAGAGAGTGACACAATGACATAGTGTGGAGGTGACGGCACGGTTTATGCACCACCATGCGCTGCAAAAATGTGTCAAAATTTTTGCACAGCTAGGGGTATAAAGTAAGCCAACTTAAAATGATGTAAAGTTAGACTAGACAGTTCTAACATGTGCCAGATTTATCAAAACTCTGATAATTGGAGCACATTGCAAGACTGTCTAGTGTAACTTTACACTGTCTAAGGGTTAGACAGTGCTGATAAATCTGCCACAATTTATCATGAAAAAAAGAAATTAGCTGCCCTCACCTAGTGCACAAAGGAGTGGCTCATCCTGGCACATGTAAAGAGCAGTACAGAACATGTAATACCACATTGTACTGTAGAGCAATGCTACTAGTCTGCCAGTCAGTGCATGCACTTCACTAATATAGGTTTTTTATAAGTAAAATGTTCATAATAATTGGCTGCATCTTTTATCACTCATGTGCTGCAGAACAATGTCTGTGACATTGTATGTTGAATGTGGTTTTAAAATATAATGTCCCAGGAAAGACCATGGTATTTGATAATATTGTATCCTGAGGTTATTTCAACTTGAGGGACCACTGCATAAAAGTTTGTACTGTAAGTATGTATTGCATCATACTATGAGTGTAAAACTTAGAAGCAAGTGGGCATTTCTGATACAGTATGTGGGTTGATGTGTACTCCTTTCTCTTTTAGAGGAAGACAGCATTCCCTAGTAGCATTTTTCTGTTGCTTACTGCATACATTGCTATATTTGGCACACTGCATTTGATGAGATTTCATGCTTGGTGCAGAAAAACATCAGGCTATGTGAGATTTAAGCAACAACCTGAACTGTTTACACATCCAAATATACCGCTGAATTGTCAAAACGGCAAGAAGAGATTAATGTGCAATCATAGATTAGGCTGTTATACTGATCGTGAAAATTATTATCCAGGAAATAAGAGTAATTTTCGGTCTTTGGGTCAGTATTTTACTTACAACTAAGGTAAATCAGCTACTTCACAAAATTAGTTTATGAAGAAATGACTGATATTTTCATCTATAATTGTATGTGTCCAGGTTAGTAGCTAACAACAGCTTACAGTACATCAGATAAAGCTTTGACTTTGTAGGAAAGAATTTTACGATCTAGCCTCAGCAGACTTCCTGTCTGTAAAAGACATCCCTCTACTAAGCTTGAAATGTGATGTCCAGAATGTTTGGTCTTCTGTATGGTTTTTAACCCGGAATGTATTGCAAGCTGAGCTATAATGTTTTGGTCTCTATTGCAGTCAGTCTTGGGGGCTTTTAGGGATCCTCACAATATTTGTTAAGCAAAATATTAGATTTTTTAATACCTCCTCTTTTCTTGTATAGTATTACTTGTAATCAAAACCTTTAAAAAGTTATTTCACATCAGCCATCAAAATTAATTATATTAAATGGATCTCTTAACTATTTTAATTTTCCAACAAAATCTGTTTTCTAAATCAATTAGCATATAGCTTATTTGAAAATTAGTCAAATAAGGTGCACATGGTTTGTAGTACTCTGTAAGAGTTTGGGATCTATCAGAAAATCTGAGGACCTATCACTTGTAATGATGGCTGTCTGAAGTCCTGGACCCACCTAGTCACTCATGGATCTAGCTAGAGCTAAACCAGGGAGTGCAGTTTAAGTGAATGTGTCTTCATTTAACACATGAACTTCCAAGCTTGCTACCCTCAGCAAAGACCCAACTGATACATAGACTGTCAGACATTCCCAAAATGCAATACCAAGGCAGAATGCATAGTTGCATGGGCAAGGGCCGTAGCTGGAAGAGTTCATGGCAGGTAGCAGACAGAAGAATGTGGTAATTATAACAAACCCAGGGGCATAACTAGAGAAGCCTGGGCCTCATAGCAAACTTTTGATTGCAACCCCCCTTTCCAGCCCCTTCTCAAGCATGAACGTTTACCAGTACCTGTTAATAGTCATGCAGTTACTAGATAATACAAGGAGTAAAAACTTCACCATACATATCACCATTATACCTCCACCAAACAATCCCTACTATACTAAGAGCAACATTAGCAATAATGCTACTACATAAGAACTCACATATAATACCAGAACATGGCTACAAATTACTACCATATAGTGACTGAATAATACCACAACACTATTACTAAATAAAGATCAGTTTACAAAGGTCAATATTACCACAATACAGTGACCATATAGTGATAGATACCAGTTGTCCACAGTCTCTAGAGACTGTATATTACCACCATATAGTGATAAACAAAGGAAGCCAAATGCAAATAAATGCAACTGGACTTAAAGGGGTTTTATCGTTACAAAGATCATGTCTCAGATTATGGGGACAGTAAAAATAAGCACTTTTGTAATTGGGTTGTATTACCTCTGTCACTTGGTTTAGCAGATATGAGCTTTTCTGTAAATCTGTGTTCTATTTCTGCTGTTGCTGGTCGAAACTCCCCCTGGACGGTTCCCGCTCCCTAGACACGCCCCCTGCATTGTGATTGGCTGGCTGACATTTCATTCAGCCTGTTGGGATACGCCCCTAGACAGGAAACGCCCCGGACACGCCTCTGCGCTGTGATTGGCTGCTTGCACACCCTGTTTACTCCCCTGTGAGCTGTTAAAATCGATAGTGAAACCAAGGTCTGCTGGCTCTATGTACATCTCCCAGCTCTAGGGTGATGATCTGGGCAATGACTGGCTGTTTAAAGGGCTTTTGCCAAGAGGTTGATTCACCTCCTCACAGATCCAGTCCTTAAGCTGCTACTTTGAAAAGAGGGTGTTCTGGTCCTCAGATCTAATGCAAGCCCCGCCTCCTTATGACATCATCATCTGTAGTGTATAACATAAGGATTCAACACTGTGTCTGTAAAAGCTGCATGTGTAGTGCAGTGCTTAGGTGATCAGCTCTGCAAGACAGAGGTTAGGAGTTCAAGCCCCATCAGTATTTTTTTTTTCTTTTATAGATTGTACACATATGTAAATATATGAAAATATATGTGTAGACATCTGTGATTTTATTCATATACACACACAAAACTCCCCTATATAGTGTCCTATCCTCGCAGTAGTCACACCTAGCACTTCCAACATATGTGATACAATGCATATACTCTGGGGGATGAGACATGATGTCGGGGAGCTATGTATGTGTATATATATCATTATAGAGATTGACATATATATTTTAGGTCTCTCTACATATGTGTAGAATTTAGGGGGGGGGGATATACTCTGTGAGGGGACTAGAACTCCAAACCCCTTCGTTGTAAAAGCAATGCTCTACTGCTGCACCACCAGCCCAAGTCGCTTACAGGCTGAGCAGGGTCTTCTCTCAGAGCTGATTGCTCCCCGCCCCCATTGTTTTCACTCACATGTCACTGACAGCAAGCATAGATCTTTACTTGAAGCTGACATTTGTCCTTGCAGTTGAGTACAGATCTCTGCCTGTTGTCAGTACAATTTGGGTGAACACCACTAGAACAGAAGTTAAAGCTGCTGGCTTTCAGTGTCATTTGTGTGTAAACTAAGAGATATGATAGGTGCTTGCTGCAGCCTGTGGAGCCTCAAGGCTGCAGACATAAGCAGGCAGGAGGCTACAGAGCTGTTATAGCCAGACAACCTTCTGCACCCCCTGCTTCATACAAAATGATGATGTCACAGTTCTTCAGTGAGGGGAGACACACCTCCTGGGAGGAGAGACACGCCTGCTGACAGGAGAGACACACCCCTGGATTTCAAACTCAATCTGAGAAAATGAGCTGAACAGCTCAAACGATAAAACCCCTCTAAGGAGTTCCTATAGCGCTTCACAGGTTGCAAATAAATGAAGAAGAAACCAACTAATAATGTTAAGTTGGTTTATTAAAACAAACAACAGTAAATTGCTACGCGTTTCACAGGAGTTCTATCCTGCTTCATCGGGCCTGATGAAGCAGGATAGAACTCCTGTGAAACGCATAGCAATTTACTGTTTTTTGTTTTAATAAACCAACTTTACATTATTAGTTGGTTTCTTCTTCATTTATTTGCAACCTGTGAAGCACTATAGGAACTCCTTAAGTCCAGTTGCATTTATTTGCATTTGGCTTCCTTTGTTTGTTAACACTAAACCGGAGTCCGGAGTGACCATGAGACCGGAAGATCCTCGGCCAGCTGGTGCAGGGTGCGCGCAGCAATCTTCTAAAGGGATTTCATCTGTAATACGATAACATGAGTTGTACCATAAATTGTACAGCTGAATAAGGTGAGCCTTATCCAATACTGTTATCTATCCCTGGTGTTACATAGTTAACACACATTGCGCTTTTTGTCTGCTTCTTTCCAGAGGAACGTCCATTACAGAACCCGGGAAATTTTGAAACACCATATAGTGATAATTACTAGTGTACATAGACTCTGCAGACATATACATGATTACAGTGCAGTTAGAGTCAAGGACTCACAAGTGACGTCTTCTCTAATGAGTCATTCACTTTCCCTTTTCTTCTGCATCCCATCGAGAATGACATGCTAACTTCTCTTGGCAACCACTCATCCCTTGCCTACAAATATCTTGGACTCCTCATTTTTCCAACACCTCCCTCACTGTCCCACATTTCTGTACAATCTTCCTTGGGGTGGAAGAGCAGGTACAGATCATAGATAACAAGTCTCCTAAGGGGATGGAGGAAGGGGAAAAGGACTAACCCTCTGTAGGTTAGCATACTATGGCTGTAACGGGGGCAGTGGGAACTCTTCATTGCACACCTGAAGATCACCAAAGCAGATTTAAAGGGATACAGGGAGGCTTTAGTACTGTCATACTATTTTTTTGGGTTTTTTTTTTTTTTCCTTCCCAAATTTCACCCCCGTTGGACTATGAAATTTTTTGGAATATTTTCAGCCCTTTTGTTGGATCCATTTCTTTAATAAAAATGGCAAAAGGATGTTGTTTAGTGTTTTTTTAAAAAATATAGTTTTTAAATTTTTTTTTTTTCTGTCGGGGGTTTTCTTTAACCATTTTATTCTATTTTTATAATAGAGGGGTAGAAAAGGCTTCGGGATTACAGCCTAGGGCTTGGTCAGCCTTGGGGTGACAAAAAACACTCTACTACACCAAGCCCCAAAAGGATAATAAGAGATGTCTGCGGCACCTCTTTAAAACAAAACACGGAAAAATGGTTAAAAAATACACTGAAACATCACAAAAACACTTTAATCACTCCCCAACAAAATTCCTCATTTTATTAAAAAAAAATGAATCCAACACTGGTTTGATGTAGTCCTGTGGGGAAATCTTTTTTTAAAGGGCAAAACCTAATCAACATTGCCCGCAGCTTTCAAAGATCTAGGCACAAGAATACAAATTTTTGGCTCATAGATAGATAAACCCCGTTTAATAGGGTCTTCATGTCCCCGGGGGCTCGGGGGCACAGGGAATTTGGCTTGGGGGGGCCCACCCACTGTCCATAAAAAAATTTTACCGGCCCCCCCGGAAAAAAAAAGCCCCTTTTTACCACATAATACAGGGGGGCAAAACAGAACTGTATTGTGAGAGCAAACCCAAAAGAGTCACACATTTGTCATCTAACAATCATTGACAAACGGTAAGTAGCTCCACCAAATTCCCACCACATCCACATGCAATATCCCCCTCCATTTTTCCCTTGGGCACCACCTCACCACCCCTTCAAAAAAAAACATCAGCAAGAAAGTAAAGTGTAACTCCTAAACCGGTCAGGGTTTTCCCTCACTTTTTTTTCAGGGGCACAGACTCTGGCCCTATACCCCTGAAAATAACCCTACAACAAAACCCACGATAAGAGACCACAATGGGCAACAAAACCCGCTCAGTATAACCTACAACACCGCCATAAAGACCACATAGAGGTCAGACACCACCAGGGATAACCTACAAAACCCCCCATATAGAGCCCCAAAGGGCAGACCCAAAAACCCGCTCAGGTATAACCTACAACACCGTCATATGGAGAACCCATAGAGGCAGACACCAGCTCAGGTATAACCTACAACACCCAAAAACACCACCCGCCACTTTATTAAAGGTACACCAGCAAGTAACGGTTTTACCCCCTTTGCCCCTTCAAACTGCCCCCAATTCTTTTGGCATAGATTCCAAAGGGTTGCAAAAAGTCTCAATTGGGACCAAGGGGGGCCCCAAAAGTGCCAAGAAAATAACCCCCCCCACCATGACAAAAACCCCACCACCACCCGAACCAAAAAAATATCCACCATTTTTGACCCAAAAACAACCCTACCACCAATGTCCACAAAATCAAACCATTCAACCACAATTTTTTTTAACCACCCCTAACGAGACCGGGGGGAATTTGGGGCCTCGTTTTCCTTTTTACTGTAGTGGCACCCTTTCCTGCCTTACCCCATTCCCAAAGTTCGCCTACGGGCGTTAGAGGATGCTCTTCCGCCACGTTTTTTTCTATTTTTTTAAATGTTTCCCTTTTTTTTTCCCAACCTCCTTGCCCTTTCCTTTACCCCTTGGCAAAAACATTTTCCGCTTCCAGGCGCCCCATGAGTTTTTTTTTTGGACCTTCTTGGAAAACCCGGGTGGTTTTCGTGAAAACCCAGGAGACACTTTTTCTGCCCCAACCAGTTTTCCCCAACCCATCCCGTTAAGGGCCCCAAAATTTTTCCCCAAATGTGTGGTTGCTCAGGAGATTGTCTTGCCCTTCCTGCCCCCTTTGGATTTGAGGTAAAAATTAAAGGTTAAAGAGCATTGGACAGGTTAACCAAAAAGTTGCCTATGTGAAAACATAGGGGGTAGCCCCCCTCGGTTCCACCCCCCTTTTAAAAAAACCACTTAGGGTTTGAACCCTCTTCCCCCAAAACTCCCCTTTAGAACCACATAGTGATCCGACAGCACTCGGGTATAACTACAACACCCCCACTAGAACCACAAAAGGTCAGACACCACTCAGGTTAACCCTACAACACCACAATAGAGATTACAAAAGGGGTCAACACCACTCGGGTATAACCTACAACACCACCATATAAGACCACATAGGGTCGACCCCACCAGGTAAAACCCCACAACACCTCATAAAAACCCCACATAGTGTCCAAACCCAGCTCAGGTATAAACTACAACAACCCCATATAGAGACCAAAAAAGGGGAAACCCACCACTCAGGTATTACTACAACACCCCCCATAGAACCACATAGAGGCCCAACACCACTCAGTATAACCTACAACACCCGCCAATAAGCCCCACTAGATCAACCCCCAGCTCAGTATAACCTCAACACCTCCCTATAGAGCCCCAAAATAGAGGCAGACACCCCAGCCAGGTAAAAACCTACAACCCGCCATATAGGGGTCAGACACCAGCTCAGTATAGCCTACAATAAAAAACTATAAGACCACGACACCAGCTCGGGTATAACCACAACACCTCCATAAGAACTTAAAATAGGGTTCGACACCAGCTCTCACATCACATTACATGATACAGCACAGATCCAATATAGAATCAAACCCCTACTCGGGGGGACTCCCCCGAGAGTCCTATCTTGGTCGTTCTCTTCTCTCATGATCCTTTCTTAGTCCCCCCTTTTCTTCTCTCCATTCCACACCCCATGATGACTTTCCCGGGCCAACGCTCCCCTGCAAAATTCAACAAAAACTTAGAATCCAATTTTTCCGCATCTCTTTACCTATTCCACCTCTTAAAAAACTCCCGGGGTGGAAAAACAGGGACTTAGGCCCATTCCCCCCAATGGTTGGGGGGGGGGAGAGGGCTAATCCCTGGGGATAATTCACAACAGGGGTCTGCTTCCCCCCATAAAATTTAAACCAGGTAATAGGCAGTTAGGGTCCCTGTAGGAGTATACAGGCATTAGGGGGGCTCATTTGGAAATATACAACAGTTAGGGGGTCCTTTATGTATACAGGGAGTTTAAGGGGGCCCTTTAGGTGGTATACAGGGATTTTGGGGGCCCTTTAAGGGAGTATACAGGCAGTTAGGGGTCTCCTTTTTTTATATACACAGTTTGGGGGGCTCATTTAGGTATATACAGGCAGTTTTGGGGGCTCCTTTAGTATTTTTTTCAGGCATTAGGGCTCATTTTTGGTGGGATACAGGATTTTGGGGTTTTCCTTTAGGGAGATACACATAAGGGGTCTCTTTAGGTGGTATACAGGCTTAGGGGGCCCCCTTAGCTAGTGTGCAGGGAATCAGGGCCCCCTTAGTTGTAGGTATCAGGGGCCTTTTTGGGAGCAGGGCCTCCTTAGGGAGTCAGGGCCCCTTTAGATAGTTAGGGGGGCCCCCGTAGGTAGTTAGGGGGCCCCCTTTGACAGTCTGAACCCCCTTGGTAGTTAGGACCCCCTGTAGTTAGCCAGGGCCCCTTTCCATTACCAGGGGCCCCCTTTGGGAGCCAGGGGCCCCTTTCATTAGCCAGGCCCCCTTCCATTAGCCAGGCCGCCCTTTAGGGGACCAGGGTCCCCTTTTTCCCTTAGCCCCATCGCCCTTCCATTTGCCAGGACCCCCCTTTTTTGGTAGCCAACCCACTTTTGTACCAGGGGCCCTTCCATTTTCAGGGCCCCCCTTTAGGTAGCCAGGGGTCCCTTCCATTATCAGGCCCCCCCCCTTTGGAGCCAGGGGGCCCCCCTTTCCCTTAGCAGGGGGGCCCCCCTTTTAGGGAGCCAGGGGCCCCCTTTCCCTTACCCCGGGGGCCCCCCCTTTTGGTAGCCAGGCCCCCTTCCCTTACCAGGCCCCTTTAGGATTAAAAAAAAAAAACAACAAACATCCACTTACCTCGCACCCGCTCCGGATCCCGGCCGCTCCGATCTCCCCGCCAGCTCCTGCCGCCCTGCATAGGCGGCGCGGTGATGTCACCACGCGCCTACGTCAGCAGTAGGGGCCGGCGCCAGGAAGGCTGAAGGCCTAACGCCTTCAGCTTGCCAGGGAGATCAGCGGAGCGCAGCACTAGTGGCGCTGTGCTCCGCTGACACCGCGCAGCCCTGGGAGTCGGGGACATTAGTCCCCAACTCCCGGGCCGGTCTCTGAGCGCTCAGACGCAGATCCCAGGCGTTCAGTGACCGGATACGCGGCCGGGCCCGGGGAGCGACGGCACTGCCTTCGGGGCCCCCAGCAGCTCGGGGGGGCCCACCGGGGGATTCACCGATCCCCCGGCGGCCCAATCCGAGCCTAGTAGTCTTAATTAAGCAGGTAGGTCTCCAAATTAGTTAGTGAAACCCGTACTAATAGAGTGGTAACCTACCCCCCCTGCTCTGTATCCAGGTAAATAGGCCACCCATTACGTGGTAAAATTCCAGTTGCTAGGGTCAGTAGGTAAGGCCCTAGCTAGGCAAGGACCCAAGTACATAGCTTCAGACAGGTTGTCAAGGCCCAAGGTAGATATGTAGGCAGCCAAAGTCCGAGCTAGGAAGGCAGGCAGGCGGCAAGGCCCCATTTAGGTATACAAAGTCCCAGGTAAGTAGGTAGGTCGTCAGACAGGGTCCTTAGGTAGGTAGGTAGGTAGTCAGACAGGGCCCTTAGGTAGGTAGGTAGTCAGACAGGGTCCCAGGTAGGTAGGTAGGTAGAGGATTCAGCTAGGTAGGTAGGCAGGGCTCCAGGTAGATAGGCATATCGGCAAGGCCCCAGGTAGGTGGGCCCCATTAAGGTAGCTAGAACCTGTTGGAAAAGTAGGCCTTATGTAGGTAGGTAGGCCCCAGGTAGGTTAGTGGGTAGTCCCACAGTCGGTAGGTTCGTAGGCTCCAGAAAGGTAAGCCCTAGGTAGGTTAGCTGGTAAGCTCCAGGTAGGTAGGACCCAGGTAGGTAGGTTGGCCACAGTTAGGTAGTCCCCGGGTAGGTAGGCCCCATGTAGGTAGCAGAGTAGTTTTGGGGGTCTTGCCCCTTGATACTTTAAAGAACAGTACTGGTCACCTTAGAGGGGTATACATTAAAGAGACACAGCAGAATACAGAGACTACATGGGATTACATTAAAAAAAAAAATATATATATATATACTGTATATACAGATGAGTTCCCCTCTAAGAGTTAGGAAGTTATTGGATCTCAAGCTAGCCGAACTAAAATCTCTTGTACCTTTCCTGACCTGTGTCTTAGGTCCTGTTCACATTGTATCTCTAGATTTCTGCCTCAGATTTTAATTTTGTACAGCTAATTTTGCCATTGATTCAGATGTGGATGAACCCCATTCACAAGGTTTAATCCACATCCTGTCTAAAAATCAACTGTGTGAATGCATCTCTCTAGTCATTCTGCCCCAAACTCATGAGGGCCAAGACCCCAACATTGTTGTGATTCTTTTTTTTTTTCTTTTCTTTTTTTTTTAAGGAGTGTCTGGTTTAGATAATGTATTATAGGTGTTCTTCTTCTAGAGGAAAACTAATTTGCATCCTTTTTTCCCATGAAGCATTGACTGGGTCTCTACAGTGGGAATAAATACTGTACCTGAGCTTCATCTATATTTAAAAGTGTCCAAGGCATAAATAAACGTCATGTTATTAAAGTGGAAGATAGTAGGTTAAATACTATCTTGGGATCCTATAAAATATGTGGATAATGTGGGCCAAAAGATCTTGTTAAAGGTAGAAGAGAAAAAGAGAAAATGTAAGTATTAATTTGTAGTGTCTGAACAAAATTGTTAGGAAATCCTTCCACTTGATGTCAGCGATTAATATAAGATGATAATGCAGATACCCTTGAGAGGTAAAAGGTCATCATGAATGTAGAAGGGCAAGAATTCGGAATGACATCTGAGATGCTAAATCATGAAATGCTATATGAACAAAACTTTCTTATTTAAAATTCAATATTAAACTGTAATGCTTACAGACGCTCCTTTTTCCAGATCACTGACTCACTCACTGCATGATGAGAAAAGCATTCTAACAAAGATGCAGACTTATTTTAATCTAATTGTAAAGTCAATCACCATTTCTAACTACAAGTTCAGAAGTTAGATAACATCACATGAGTTGAGTAACAGAAAGCAATTATCATTGATGTAATTGGAGGCTGGCCAGGTATAAATGCATAGTGACAAATTCAAATAAGTCTACTTATAGTGATTTCAATAAAAAGGGAACCTGATAAGAGTTTTCCCATGAAAGACATTTATTACCTATTCACATAATAGGTGATAAATGTGTGATCACTGGGAGCCCCACTGCTGAGACCGCCACCAGTGACTAACTGGGCACCCGTAGATAGGTGATAAATGTCTTATGGGAAAAGCCTTTTAATATTTTTAAATGGATGTGGCAATGATAAATTTTAAATTACACTTTGAGAAATACATTATAGTTTTCTTTTACTATTTGCATATACACATTTTAGGAGAAATTGGACATGCACCCTAGTCCTTGATGTAATATACAGAATGATGTTCTACATTTTACCCTCAGTTTATTACCCTTCAATCTCTTGTATACAGTATGTTGCCTGTTTGAATGTTTTCAGTTCTAACTGTTTTTACTTTTTTAACTTAACTCAAATCGCAGTATTACCCCTGTACAGTTCCTTGACGTAATAGTATGTTAAAGGGGTGTTCTGGTAGTTCAAAAAGCTTATTCGTCCACGTGCATGTGACGTTGTTCCCCGTGATTGGTTGCACTTGTCACGTGAATAATGAACTGAATGTAAACAATTACACTAAGCCCAAAATTGCTGCCATACAGTGATATATACAGTTCAATTAATGTGTACAGTTCAATTAAATCCAATGACTTACAGGTGATGTCTTCTCTTTTTCCTTCTGTTCTTCATCCTGGTCAGACTGTAATGATGACTTCTCCTAGCCATGACTCATCCCTACGGAATTTTCTGCATAAACTCATGTTAGACTCATTTTCCTGCCTGTTCCCTACATCTATACAAACTCCCCATCCGCAGAGCCCCAAATGGTGGCCACTGGACATGGAATAAAGCACTTAATTTTTTTCTGTATTTGTGAGTACCGTGATTTTTCCCTAGTTCCCTAAATATATGAAGCTTGCACCCAGCTTCATATATTTGTTGGATGTGCCGCTCTGTCTACATATACTGTATATTATGTACCTAACTATCTATAATGAAATGATTACTAAACTATTACTATATTACTAATGCGCTAAAGTTCCGTAATGCGCCAAACACACAGGCGAGGCGAGATGAACTTTAGATACCATTTATG
Organism: Phyllomedusa bahiana; assembly: GCA_025379985.1. Lineage (NCBI taxonomy): Eukaryota > Metazoa > Chordata > Amphibia > Anura > Hylidae > Phyllomedusa > Phyllomedusa bahiana. Next base: position 34,741 of record JAODAL010011509.1, read on the forward strand.
AGCGCATAAAAACCACTTTCATATATTAAGGTGCATTATACACTAAAAACGAGACGAAATAATTCACTTTGAAGCACCTTCTTTCATATGTTTCTCAAAGTTCGGCATATTACACTCTATGCCCATACAAAGTTTGCCAAATTAAGCTCTATGTCAGTGTTTCTCAGCTCCAGTCCTCAAGACCCACCAACAAGTCATGTTTTCAGGATCTCCCACAGAATGCACTGACAATAATTATATCACCTGTGTCAGGATCTCCAACAGAATGCACTGATAATGATGATATCAGCTGTGCAATACTGAGGAAATCCTGAAAACTTGGCCTGTTGGTGGGTCTTGAGGACTGGAGTTGAGAAACACTGCTCTATGTAATGCGCCAAAAATGTTCATACATACTGTCGTATTCTACACTCTTCTATATCTATTTAGAACTGGGGTGTCAGCACCAAGTAAAAAAACAGACGCATTCGAATTAATACATGTCGTCCCTGGGGTTTAGGCCTTAGCACTGTGCAGCCACATGGGGGGGGAGTGTGACACAAGTGAGTTCTTGGTTCCTTCTGATATGCTACATGGCATAACCGCCCTCAAAAGACAACCCCTAGCTGCTGCCCGGCACACACTCTAATCCTAAGCCAGTCACACCCCTTCCCACCCATTTACACCCCTGGGATGGTCTGATGCCCTTCTCTCTCTGGGCCGAGTGGCTTAACCTTTATAAACTAAGATGGGTTTTAACTTTGCCTAGATAACTCACTGAAACTTTTTAGTAAAGAATGGAAAACCTGATTAACAAAAGATAAGCTAAAAAACTTGGCATCTTATTTACCAAGCACCATGCAAATGGTGTTCACATAAAATTTTACTTGATATGTATCTTGTATTTCATTTACAATAGGTGGAAGTCTGGTGGTAGAATATGTTTTAATAATAATAAATAATAATAATCGTTATTTAAATGGTACAAGAATAATAATAAAAATAATAATTTGTATTTCTATAGTGCCAATATATTCTGCAGCACTTTACAAATTAGAGGGTATAAGTGCAGACAAAAAGACAGACATTACACAATAAAAAGCTACTTACAGATGAGACACAAGGTGTGAGGGCCCTGCTCGCAATAGCTTATAATCTATTAGGGTGTATGGGGAGACGAAGGGTGAGAAGTGCTTGGTTTACATAATGGTCCAGACATGTTTCATAAGTATGGGGTAGTTTATGTAACAGTGGATGAACCTGCCACCCAGACCGTACTTCTATATACAGATTAGTGCCTGTGAGTGCCCAAGTGTAGGGAGTGACAGAAATGTGTTTGATAGAAAGTATGGGGTTGGCAATGATCTAGGTTTTTGCCTGCCCAAGAAAATGCATTTTCAGGGCACTCTTAAAATATTGAAGGTTATTATTGTGCCTGATTGTGACATGTTCCAGAGAACTGGTGCAGAACGTGTGAAATCTTGGAGATGGGCATGGGAGGTTCAGATGACTGGGGTCTGTAATCTGATATCAGCAGCAGAGCGGAGAGACCGGGTAGGGTGGTAGACAAAAATGAGAGAGGAGATGCAGTGGGATGCAGTGCTGTTGAGAGCTTTATGGAAGACAGTGATCAGTTTCTGTTGTATTCTGTACTGAATGGGGAGAAAGAAGTATGCCGACTCCACCACCGTGCCTGTTCTCAGGTCTGTGGGTGTGGGTGAAGGGTAGGCCACCATAAGTGAGAGCAGCAAGGGAAGCAGTTTCAGGTTTCTGGAGCCATGTTTCTGTGAGAGCTAGTAGGTTGAGGGAGTTAGAAAGAAACATATCATAAACAGCTGTGGGTTTGTTACAGACAGAACCGTGTTCCACAGCACACATTTAAAAGGGGCAGGAAAAGACGTATATTGAAGAGTAAGCAGGTTAGCAGGGTTTCTGTGCGAAGCAGAAGAGAAGGTGGGATTAGCAGTAAAGAAGGGTGAGCCAAGATTAGGAGATATGTCACCTGCAGCAAGAAACATGAGAATAAAGAGTGACAATAGATGTTTCAGTTATCTATGTAAGTGGCTTTTGTGTGACACTCTGCAAGCAGGTGGTTTGCACAGCATTTAATAGTATGTAATATAAATATACAGGCAAAATCAAACATTACAGAGTAGCAAACTACAAGTATAATGCCAAGTCCTAGGCTTGGTCTATCCCACAGGGGAGCAAAGGAAACCCCTGGTGGGCTTCTGAGCATGGTGGGCCATTATGAATTCCAGGCCTGAGGCTGCTTTTCAAGGAGAAAGGAAGATAAAGTGAAGTGGAAAGCAAGAGGCATGTTCAGTCACATACAGTAGTTGTAGAATGGGCCCCAATAATCTACTTCACTGATGGGTCCCTGAATCAACTTCACTGGTGCGCCCCTGAATCAACACTACTAGTGTGCCCAAGAATCAACTCCACTGCTGAGCCCCAGAATCAACTCTGCTGGTGGGCCCAAGAATCAACTACACTGGGGGGCCCCAGACACTGTCTAGGCCTATTTAATGACAGCAAGTGCTGCAGTTCAGTGACATGAAACTTGCATCCCCACTTACATTGCAGACTTTCCTGTACAATTCTATGAGGTACTACATACAGCGAAGAAGGGCAGAGCTTAGTGGGGAGTGGAGCTGTGGTTGAAGCAGAAAAGTGTCTTAAAACGTACCAAAACGTGGCGCATATCTGCATACTGCTTGAAATGAGGGCATGGCTAGAGCAAGTGGGCATGGTTTCACAGGAGAGTGCCCATGACCATTTTTCAACATACTGTGCCAAAAATACATAAAAATACTGAAATAAAAATTAAGCAAAAAAAAAAAATCGTTCTAGAAAGCTAGACAAGTCTAAAGCTGCACCAATGTATTAATCATTATGAGCCACTGTGATAAATCTGGCATAGTTTTACACTGTCTAATTTTTAATCAGCAGTAATAAATAAGGGCTAATATGTTCTGTAAATCCTTGAGAAAGCGCCGGTGTATGGCGGGAAACGTGTTGGGTTAAATTGTCCAAAGTTTTTAATGGTGCGAGGGCACACTACCCCTGCATCTTTTAAGAATTAAAGACACTTTTAAAGTGGGTCAGCATCCTTGACTTTTATCGAAGCTGCACGTGCGCCGGGTCCATCTTTTTATTCCTGCCTCCAGATCTATCCGGCATCCATTTGAACACCGAACTACAGGAGACCAGCGGCCTCCGTGATAAGGGCTACGGCACCTCAAAGCCCTGTAAACGCATATGAGTGTTGTGCCTCTATACTAGTAGCGCAACCTCATAAGGTAAGCATATTTACCCATATTCTACCGTTATCTTTTTTTACGATCTTCACTATTGTGCGCCCCCTTTGTGTTTTTCTTTTATCTTTATGTTCTGTAAATGGATATGGCAGGAATTTGCTGTTTTTCTCAGAATTCACGACTAATGACTGCCATGCCATGTAAAGAATTACTGTACGTTTACACTTGACAACCAGAGGCTGATTTTTTTCCCTTAAACTTTTCCTTTATCCAGATGGGCAGCTTTACTTGGAAGGCAACCATTATCCTTCCTGTTTTGGCCTATTTCTGGCCACGCGGATTTTCTCCAGTTTCATGCCCTTGTGAATTAAACTGTCTAGACTGTTCTTGGGTCTTTATCTAGATTTCCCTCTACATTGCCCTAATCCTTAAAGATGTTATTTTGAGGGCAAGTCTGTGCTTTGTTTATTGCCATTGGTTTCCAGCTGTGGTTCACCAGTATCATAACAGGATGCTCCAGCCATTTCTACGGAATCTGCTGGGGAACTGTTTGCTTACTACTATCTATGTTGACAAACAGAGTTTTGAAATATTATGGAATTTTTGGTGTATTTAAAACTCAGACATCCCATAGTGCTTAGTTTATTTGACCAGCTGGCCAGAATTTACAAAACATCGTACAAAAACCAGTAAAGTGACTAAGCAAGTAGAACAGATTTTGGAATTTAAAAATCAATATGTGTTATCCGTGTTTTTCCCTACTGATAGTCCTAAGGTGCAGTGTACTATTGTTATGCTTTTAACACATAAGGCTGTAGCCTTGGAAATCCCTTTTATTGAAACTAATGATGCTTAGCTTGATTATCTGGAAGCATTCGCAGCAGCCGTGACCCAAGTATTTTATAATCCCAAACACTGTGCAATTGCAGCAACAACATTAATGACACTACATCAAGACACGTGCTGTGTTGTCAAATATCCCATGAAATTTAGACTGTGGGTAATTGATCCTGTGTGGAACACTGCTGCAAAATTAACATTCCTTATTAAAGGACTACCATGTACACTTAAAAGGGTGTTTTTACCATGCTTTTTACAGAGTCACAGCCAGCTTCAGGCTCACACTTCCTGGTTAGGCTGCGGGTGGGTCTACAGCAATGATGGGCATATCAGCTCTGCTGTTCCTAGTTGATGCTGTTGGAGTGATTTGAGTGCAAGTGGTTTATAAACAGCAGTGCTCAAGGATACAGAGCTCTAAAGGGTTATAGCTCGTCAGTAAGTAATGTAAACAAGCTCCCATATTGAAGATAAGAAACTGAGCAGGGAATGAAATCACCATACCTGTCACTGTTACAGCCTGGTAGAGTAGAAGAGGTGTTCAGTAACCTAGGAAACCTTGTGTACACAAGCATGAGATTACATCTTCCCTGACCCTGAAGAGAAGCAAAATCAGAACAGTGTTGTATTTGGCAATAATCTTTATTTACCTTCTTTACAGCTAAGCATTACATTGGGGACAACTCTTTGAAAATGAGTCAGTAAGTGTTGGTGCTCCCACAGATTTGGTACATTATTGTATTCAAATAGACACTCAGCTGGCAGAGCGTAACACGAATACTTATTCTTCCAGTCCCCACTTCTACACACTTTAAAATTTCCAGAAACCTAAAACTAAAACTTTGCAAAATGAACATAAGTGTGAAAGGACTGTAAGCAGAGAAAGAAGTCGTTTGAAAAAATCAATGCTTCTCTTGTTGGAAATCTGATCACTTTAACATCAGTTGACCATGCCGCCACCATGTAATTTAGGAAGCGTACATTTTCCAATAGTTTTGGGAATGCAGTGACTGCAAGCGAAGGATCCCACAACTGTAAACTAAAATAAGTATATTTTCTGCTGAAAGTCCACTCCCCTCAAACTTTAATAAAATAATCTAATCAGATCTTGAAGCATGTTCCAAATTAACAACTATGAGCCATATGTATGAAAACGGTCTAGGTGTAAGACTTTCTTTGTTGCCTATAACAACCAATCAGAGCGCCCCTTTCATTTTTCCAGCGCAGCATATGAAATGAAAGGAGTGCTCTGATTGGTTACTATGGGCAACAAAGTGAGTTTTAGACCTACACAGTTTTCATACATGTGGCGCTATGTTTGAAGAACTTGCTGATGTATGTCAAATGAAAAATGCTGAAAAATTCCATCCATGTTGACCCTATGAATGTCCGATTGTTGCCTGAAGCATTAATATCTCTCAAATGAATATACCAACTGGCAGAGCCAAAAAAGAAGACACTCAATACATAGAATAAAATTTAGCTAAAGGGATTCATCTGTCTATCCTCATTTCCAACTGCTGAAATTATATTTTTTGCTTAGCAGAAACACAGTTTCTTGAGTTCATGTGGGACATGTTTGAAAACTGTCTAGGTATAAGACTTTTCTTATTGCCCATAGCAACCAATCAGAGCGCCCCTTTCATTTTTTCAGAGCACTATATGAAATGAAAGGGGAGCTTTAACTGGTTATTATGGGCAACAAAGAAAGTCTTAGACCTAGACAGTTTTCATACATGTCCCCACAGGTGTTGATTTTATAGTTAAAGTCACAATAAAAAAAGCTATGTCTACACAGCACATGTTAAAATGGCATCCAAAATCCAATGGGCTTTTACTAAAAACCATGGTCTGTTTTCAGATTTCCCACTGGCCCAGTACATTGCCTGTACGGGAATCTGGGGATGTCCAAAATGTACTTAAAAAGTTTTTTTTTCTCTTCTTTCAGGCCTGTTTTTGTACTCTTCTTAATATTCTATCTTCCACCAATGGACAGCGGTTTTTAAATGACACAGTATAAAATCAGTGCTGTGCAGACTACAGCACGGATTATCTTTTGTGGTTTATGGGCATAGGATTACAGTTGGATTTTTGCGCACTCTGCTGAACTCGCTTAAAAATCCAATTGTAATCTTGTGCTGTGTAGACATAGCCTTACTTTCTGCCATTAACCCCTTGGTTACTGGATATCCAGTAGCTTATGACAATAAAATTGTAACTAAATCACATATGTACAGTAGTAGACTTTAGTCACTTTAGGATGTGAATGTTTTCAGATTTCCATTTTTCACAGTTTTATCTCAGTTGTTTTAAAATTTTGTCACTGTTTTATCTTAACATAGCTGCATAAGGTCTTGTTTTTGTTGGACATGTTGAATTTTAATGGTGCCATTTAAATCACCATATAATAAACTAGAAAGCCCCAAAAAATTCTTTGTGGGATGGAACTGGAAAAAAAATCGTAATTTCAGAGTTGTTTTTAAGGAAGCTCATTTTTATGCAGTCTCCATGTGGTATAGATGACATAAATACTTTTCATTATGTTTTGCTACTTTCAAAAACATTTATTTTAAATTTGCATTGCCAGTAACTGAGGCCAGTAACTTTTTTTATTTTTTGTCTGTAGAACTGTGACATCTTGCCTTTTTGTGGGCTGAAGTTCAATTAATATTGGTATTATGTTGGGATACAGTTTTTTTTATCACTTTTTGTTTTAGATTTTGGAGAGGTGAAAACAAAAAAAATTTGGCATTAGGTATTTTTTCAGCCGTTCACCATACATGATACATAATGCTTTATTTTAATATATCTGACTTTTTACAGATAGAACAATGACAAATATGTTGAATTTTTTTCTTTTAAAAAAAGGAAAAGGGGGTTGTCTTGATTTTTTTTACTTTTTATAAACCTTTTTTGATTTTTTTACAGTAATATTAAGTCTCTCTAGGGGACTTTAACATGTGATGACTTTAACATGTGATGTACTCTATACTGCATTGCTTATTTATTGCAGTATGTCCTCAATTCAGTGGTATATTTATAGGATACTTCTGGGACTTAAGGGCTGTTCACACGGCATTTTTGGATCCAATTTTGGATCAGTTTTGGAATCCGAAAATCGCATCCAAAAATGCAGCTGTGATCGGATTCTAAACAGATCCAACACGTATCCAACACGCAACTGTGTGTTTGGATGCGTGTTGGATGCAGCAGGATCACACCCTATAGTTTTAAATAGGGCTCCTGCTGCGTCTTTCGGACCAAGGATTGACATGTCAAATCTTGGAACTGATCCGAAAGACCGATCCGAAAGATGCAATGAGTCACGCATCGGTGATCACTCGTGATGTGTGTTTCATATTAAAAGCAATATAAATCACATTGCTATTTATTCTATGCGTGTTTGGGTCCGTTTAGGGTCTGACAGATGGATCCAAACACGCATCTAAAAGCGTATGTTCACACGGACTCAACACACCATGTGAACATACCCTTATACTTATCTCAAGAACCATCCCTCATATTCTTCTATGCAGAATAGATCAGTGGCCACTCTTCAGTCTCTGTAATGCTTGGATCTTTCTTTTTAATTCAGTCAGAGTACAGAGTACAGCTGAGCACACTGATTCTACTGATTGGCTAAGAGCAAATAATTGGACTATTCTGAACTGGCCTTCTTTGAGCCCTATGAATCCATGTTTATCACAAAAAAAACAGTAAAAAACATTTCCTACACATGTTGCTCATTTCTTTGGAAGTTTAACCTGTTGCAAGTAGAATTATGATGCGGGTACCCTGCTTGGATGTACTTCACATCAAATAAAAATACTGTGGTTGAGTTTTGCAACTTTCCCTGTTTCAAAGTTAAAATTGATCATATCCAGCAAAAGATTTTCTTTGAGTCCCCAAACAGCATAAATCACAATTTGTCCCAACCTTCTCTTGTTCACTTTTTGCATTTGACACAATAACAGAAAAATAGGTTTTCAGGCTGCTCTCCTCTTCTGGTCCTACAGCCTTTATTAGTACAGTGAACCTGTTACCTCACACTTCATCCAGTCTCTCTACCTAGTTGTCACTATTAATCCAACCAAAATATCTAACTACTGTTTTCTGGTATCATTTCTTCTCTTTAAAACATACTGTTATAACCCAATTCATGAAAAAATATATCTCTACAACCAGCCTTTCTACTGATCTGTCTCTACTCTTCCTTTCATCCCGAAACTCATGGTACATTTGGATTAGTCTCTTATAATCAGCTATCTCTCTGCTAATTCTTCTCAGTCTCTTGTAATCTGATTTCTGCACTTTACCTTACCCTTGCTAAAGTGTGTAAATCTAACAACAACTATTCTCTGTTGAGTCATCCAAATCTGTCTGCAGTGTTTGATAATGTAGACCACAGATTTCTACTAGTCTTCTTCACTAGATTGGCCTTAACAATCATGCTCTCTCCAAAATGTCTTCCTACGTCTCTGACTGCTTGTTCAGGACATCATTAGTGGGCTTTACTTCATTTCACCTTCTTCTCACTACTGTGGTTGCTTAGTAATGGGTAGCAGGTCCTCGCCTCTCTCTATATTTACAACCCTTATCAGGCCAACTAGTAGATTTGGCTGTCAGTACCATTTTTGACTAACATCTTTCCTCTACTCCTTATGTTAAATCACTTGCATGATTATCACACCTGAGTCTCAGAAATATCTTCATAATCTATCCTTTACTTACTGTGGAATAGCCAAAACTTTTATATTGTAGCTGATTCATTTTTGTCTTGAGGATAATAATAAATTAATGTCCTTCACCAAAATATATTCAAAATATGGCAGCCATTTTCACCTGTCTGTCTAACTTCTACATTGATGCTTTTCCTTGTGCCAACCAATGCATTGGTTGCCCATTCATTTCCGTTCACTTTTAAATGCAATTTAAACTTATTGCTCTCAACCACAAAACTTTATTAATGTTCTCCATAATCCAGAATACCAACGTCCATTTATTCATAGAAAAGATTCCTCTTATTTGTTGATTAGTTTGTTATTATGTAATGTCTGACATTGTTTGTACTTGCACCCTCCTAGGGGCTTGTTCACACAATGCTTTTGTGATCCGTTTTACGGATCCGCAAAACGGATCTAACAATTGTCAGTGTGATTAACATTGCGTTCAATGGCAAAAGCGCATCGCTGTTCTCACGGGAGATCGGCGATGCGCTTTTGAGAGCACTCCTGCACTGCGCTTTTCGGATCTGCTTTAAGAATTGACATGTCAATTCTGCTTGCGTTCTACGCAAGTGAAAGCCCATAGGAGATAATGGAGTGCGCTTTTGGCATACTGTTGGTACGTATTGCTGGCTAAAAGCACATCCGAAAAGTGCAGTGCACAGCAAATGGATCAGAGGTGCCGCTGCTGGACTCGGCACAGCCGAGGAGAGTGTGCTACCGCTGCTGGATTGGATGTGCGGGGATCGGAGGCGCCAGGCGGCTGCGGGGCTGAACAGCTGATCGGAGGTGCCGGGCAGCTGCGGGGCTGAACAGCTGATCGGGGCTGTGGTGCTGAACAGCTGATCGGAGGTGCCGGGCGACAGCGGGGCTGAACAGCTGATCGGGGCTGCGGGGCTGAACAGCTGATCGGAGGTGCCGGGCGGCAGCGGGGCTGAACAGCTGATCAGGGCTCGGGGCTGAACAACTGATCAGAGGTGCTGGGCGGCTGCGTGGCTGAACAGCTGAATGGGGGCTGCGGGGCTGAACACCTGATCGGGGCTACGGGGCTGAACAGCTGATCAAGGCTGCGGGGCTGAACAGCTGATCGTGGCTGCGGGGCTAAACAGCTAATCGGGGCTGCGGGGCTGAACAGCTGATCGGGGCTGCAGGGCTGAACAGCTGATCGGGGCTGCGGGGCTGAACAGCTGTTCGGGGCTGCGGGGTTGAACAGCTGATCGGGAATGCGGGGGGGAGAGAGAGACTCACACTACTGAAACGTAGCCGGAAAGCAGATCCGTAAAAGTTAAAAGCATAAAAAACGGATCCAAATTAAGTATCAGCTCTTGCGTTTTACGGATCCGCTTTTCGGATGCAGTTTTCACTCCTCAAAAACGGATCCGTAAAACTAATCAAAAACGTCGTGTGAGCACTTTGTGAAATAGATTATTATTATTATTTTTATTTATTTATGTTATCAGATTAGATATCTAATGATTATGATGAATCAGAAAAAGACAGCATTAGAAAAAATGTAATAAGGTGGATATTTTTTCAAATTCACTTAATGAAAAATAATTACTTATAAGGAAGTAGATTTTAGTTTAATACACATGATAATTGCAGATTGCCTTTTAATTCTGTGAAATTATTTATTATAATATACCTGTAGCATAATTCTAATAAAATAGCAACTATTATATTAAGGCGTCAGTCAGCTTGAGTAAAATTATTACGGTAAATTCATTTACAGAAAGTATACTTTACATTCTTGACATGTTTCTAAAGGTTTTACAGTATAATTGTAAGACCAATGCTATGGAATTTGACAATCAGAAAAAGATTCCATTTAAAGCAATTTGGTAAAAAGATTTCACTTTGCAATGTTCTCACATGCCATTCTGATTCACACAAGGTAAGTATGTGATATGCTAGCAATTATTTCAATTGACATAACTTTGCAACATAATTGTTATCCTCATAGAAGAGTGAAGGTTTTTAAAAGTGGTGTTTACTATCTCTTGTCTGTCGGTTGTTAAAATTCACAACTGGGGGTGTAAGGTTTTTTAAGTTCAGTCTCTGTAATTCTTGGCAGCTATATTTTCAGTTCGGTAGGACTTTTGTGAGCTTTTACAGGGAAGGAGGGGGCAGATGCCTGCAAAACGTTTAATAAACTACTGTATTTGAATAAGTGACTGTAGTCTATCATTCCTCTAGTTCTCCCTTCTTCTTCTGTCCTATTACTCTTCATTGTTTAACACTGTCAACCACCTCATGCTGCTTTATACTGTACACTCTGCTATCTACTTAATGAAGCGAACCTTGACATTATCTTTTGGATGCACTTAATTCTCTCTCTAACCCCTCATTGTTGACTTGTTGGTTGCTTTAAATTGTTTTCAGTTTACACCATACTTAGATATCTATTCTCTTATAGCTCAGTACCACATATTTGCTGAAGACGCAGAGATGTACCTGTTCATTAAAATAATGTCATGCACCTGATGTTACACTAGAGGTGCTTGTGGAAATGAGTACTTTAAACTCTTCAGAACTATAATAAAGAAATAATTCCACAGCACTCATATGAATATATGTTTATAGGTGTAGATAATTTATATAGTGAAATGGAGAAATTTACAAAAATTGGTTACAGAGAGTAACCGCGCTTCACACATCACTGGCCGGAGCATGTGTCGGCACTCTTCTTGCAAATAATAATAATAATCTTTATTTACATAGCACCAACATATTTCGCAGCACTTTACAATTTAGAGGGTAGACATACAGACATTGAACATTAAAAGAACTTACAGATGAGACACAAGGTGTGAGGACCCTGCTCATGAGAGCTTACAGTCTATGAGGGTGCTTGGGGGAGATGAAGGGTGCAAAGTGCTCGGTTTACAATGGTCCAGCCATGTTACATAATTAGGATGTGGTTTACATAAAAGTTGGGTGAACCTACCACCCTGACAGTACATCTATATACAGAGAAGTGCCTGTGAGTGCACTATTGTTGGCAGTGACAGATAAGTGTGATAGCAGGTGGGGGTTAGCATTTAGGGGTCTTGATATGCCAGACTGAGTAGATGTGTTCTTAGGGCCTTCTTAAAACTATGATAGTTGTGAGTGTACCAGATCGTCCGCGGTAGCATTTTCCAGAGAACTGGTGCAGCACGTGTGAAATCTTTAAGACGGACATGGGAGGTTCAGATGATTGAGGAATGTAATCTGATATCATCAGCAGAGTGGAGAGAATGGGTAGGGTGGTAGACAGAGATGAGAGAGGAAATGTAGGGAGGTGCAGCACTGTGGAGAGCTTTATGGGTGAGAGTGATGAGTTTATGTTGAGTTCTGTGCTGGATGGGCAACCAGTGCAGTGACTGACACAGGGTAGAGGCATGAGTATAGCGGCTGGAAAGAAAGACAAGCCTGGCTGCTGCATTCAGGACAGACTGGAGAGGGGAGAGTTTGCAGAGAGGGAGACCGATAAGCAGAGATAATGAATGAATAATGAATGAATGAAAAATACTCCCAGTTATGTATACCCGCGATCCCACATTGCTTCCAGGGGTGTACCCTGGGCATTTTGGTCTTCCATACACATTACTTATCCCTCAGCATATCTCATTGGTAATCCGGCTGAGAAAGGCTGTGGCAACAGCCGAAACGTTCCGCATGGTCACGATTTCCTCAAGCCATAAAGATTTGTAAATGATCACCTATTTATGTATGGAAACTTACTCTCTGTAACCAATTTTTGTAAATTCCTCAATTTCACCATATAAATTATCTACACCTATAAGCATATATTCATATGAGTGCTGTGTAATTATTTCTTTATTATGTACCTGTTTATGACAGATCTCTTTTTAGCTGCTGTGTTTAACTGCTGCTCAATAATTTCGTCATGTATGTCCAAAATGTACTAAAATGTTTTTTCTCTTCTTCCAGGCCAATTTTTGTAGTCTTTTTAATGGCAAATGTTCCTTTCATTGTTCCAATCCAACAAGTTTGCTGCTTAGCTGTTAGCCATAACACAACTTATTTATTTTGCACATACAAAACATGCCCAAGTCATTTTAGTACTTTTTCCAGCCCTCACCCTTCCTCGTTCAAGAAATCAAAAGAAAGAAGTCTTTACCCATACCAAAAAAATTGCTACTGCAAATTACTCTTAATTTGTCTTTAGCAAACTATATTCTTTTCATTTGAAAAATTACAATGAATCTGTTTTCCTTCTTTGCAGTTTCTAGCTTTCTACAAACCCAAGAATAAAATTCAAGTTATTGCTACACTGCAACAGGTGCATTTCTAACCATAGTTAAAGATACTTCACAAATTGCACATTGCTTTTCTACTAATTTACTTCATTGTTTTAATACTGTCTTCAACATACAACTAGCAACAGGAATTCTTCTAAGCACCCTCCCCCCACAATCTACAATTCTCTTTATCATTTCTTTTGCTTCCCCCTCTAGCTAAGCAACACTGAGGAACACCTCTAAATTTTTCTTTGAAGCATATGTCCTTAACATTATATATATTTAATATCTGTAGAATTATTGCTTTTTACTTTTTATTGGTGATAAAGCTTGCATCAGAGGAATCTGTAATATTTGTGTAGCCTCACACTTTCCCATCTGTGTTCTTTTTTGCTCATGTTTCTTAAGATTATTTTCCAATAGTACTAGATTTAAATTTGATATATCCACCATTTAAAGTGAAGCATTGATTTACAACGTTAATCTTTTTTTCCTCAGTCTTATCAGCAGTACTATAATAGGGTATTTCTGCCCCTGTGTACTAGGACAGATGGAACATTTAATGAGAATAATTAATAAATCAATTAAGCCTGCTATAAAAACTAGGATGACCTCGCCTCCGGCATGTAAATTATAAAGCAAACAATTACTAATAGGGGAAATGCTTGCGCTGCTGTTAGGACTAAGGGAAAACAAATTAATGTTCAACATCAATGCTTACCTTATGTCCTACAGCAGCGCTGTAATTGGGATTTAGCAACACATAACCCCATAAAGAGGGCCTCATGAAGCCCAGAATTCATAAAAAACCACCCAAGGTATTTTTTTTTTTTAAATTCATGTCTTTAACCTATAATGGTTAATGAAGAACAAGTTTAAAAAGGCCTTGCTACAAATCTGATTCAGAGAGATCAGACGTCTGTCTGCCCAGTTAGTGGAAACCACATTGGTAGAATGGGATTTAACAAAGTCAAGAAAGTCAAGACCCTGACTGTCCTAGGATGTCTTTTAAGATCTATTAATCCTTATCTCTCTAAAAAAATATAAATTCAGGAAAGAGTTAAAGGGGTTGTCTCACTACAAGGATTGCTTTTTGTGTTAAAGGTCTTGCAAAAACAAGTCACTTTGCAATATGTGTCCATTAACAGTGTCTTACCTATTCCTAGATATCCCTTTTTGTATGGGCTGCATCAGCTCCTCAGGTCACTATAGCTACAGACCTGTTCAGTCTCTCCTGATAGGCTACCAGTGCTGGCCACTATAGCTACAGACCTTGTGTTCTCAGCAGCTCATCACTACAGACCAGTAAAGCCAGTAAATTAAAAAAAATGAAACAGAGAAAACAGGAATGATTAGGATGAATTGATGTAGTGAAACAACCCCTTTAAGCAATACACTGGAGCAATCTAGGAGGTATAAACAAACCATCTGTCCTTCTCCACACAGGACAGAAAAAACACGTGGGAGGCAGGGTTGCCCTGATCTCTATATATAATTTATTTACTAACTATTATCATGAAAAGTTTCATCTAGTACAGGAATACACCATAAGGATGTAAGGAAAGCTCTTTATAGTGGCACTCATATATATCTAATTTGAGGAAAAACCTCCAACATTTCTATATACTTGTTAAAAATGAGAGAACCAGTCCAAGTGTCTCAGCTCTGAAATAGCCTACATTTCATTGATAAATGATGTAGTGGTTGCCTATTTGTTTCAGTTCATACCTAAACAGGTTCATACATGTGGCCCATAGTTTAATCAAAAGTTCAAATACTAAATCTTGAAGTTCTGCTGAGCAGAATTTAATTATTATGAAAATGCTGTATTAAAGTGTTTAAAATAACAACAGCAACACAAATTGTTTATGTATTTTATTTAGAAGCAGAATGACGTAAAAATAGTTAGACCAACTGCTGGGAAATAATGTTAAAGAAAAGCAAATCAGAAGTTTGAACAGCAGCTAAAGTTTCGTAATTAGATTTATTTGACTTACAGAAGTTTCGGGACTGATCTGTTCTATTGTGATAGCCAATTTTTGCTAAAGTGACAACAAGAAATGCAGCTATATTTGTTGTCACCTTTAAATTAGCTTCTTAGCAATGAACAATGGCAAACTGTCATTTTGTTACTGTGTTCAAGTAAAAACAAAATGATAAGTCAACAAAGAGCTATTTTAAAGATGACAGCCACAAATTGCTGCCACAAAAGAAACATAACAAATCTTTATAAGTAAAACAAAGTAATCACATTTTTTTTTATACCATGAATGGCTATTTTTACCATTTGGGTAGGAGTATTTTTATGTGACCTAATTATTAAGTATGAATAAATATGTTAAGTAACATTTTGAAATTGTGGTACTTAGTTTAAATTTTTGTTATAGTGACAAGGTCACTGAAAGTGTTTACTCATTTTTTGGTAAAGATAGTTGTTTGCCTATTTATCTTTGGGATTTGTCTGTTAACTTTACAAGACCAACATACATTTTAAAAAAGCTTGCAAAGAATTAGTTGCTGGTAGACAGACTTGGGCACACAAGTAATATTTGATCATGAAAAATCCACTTACAGTTTGTATTGGTTTCCTCGTGGGTATTTAATTTTTTTTTTATCTCTGAGAAATCCTAAAGAGCTATTCAAAATAAAATTTAGCATTTACATGTGCAGAACATGTTTGAAGTGGATGCTTAAAAATTAGTGTGCATGAGCAGAATGTCTCCAAAGACATAACAACTCAAACTAATACTTCTAATAACTTGCTAGTATGCAGCAGCTTGATCGTATTGCTGTCACTAGGAGAAAAATAATTGCTATAAAATTATAGCAAATTTATTATTTGTGAATGTTTGAAAAAAAAGAACTTATTCTCTTTATTTGGTAAACTTAAGATTTGACACAATATAATTGCTAAGGATCCTGTATATAGATATGTTAGCTCTCTAGACAGGTGCATAGCTACAAAAAGTGATAAAAGTGAAAATCGAACATAGCTCATCAAAACTTGATTAACAAAATGGAATTAACAATACATAAATAATATCATGTTACAACCTTACTGATAAAAAAGATACATAAAAATAAAAGCAACAGAATAAGTCCCAATGATTAAAAAATTAAAAATGTATTTTCAAAAAGTCTTAATGACAGTGCTTCAGTCAGAAAAAAGATAAATAGTGATATTTTAATAAAAAAGATTCCTGCAGAACCTGCCAATAAGGATAACTAATGACAAAGTAGGTTTTTATATATACAGTTGAAACTAGGAGTTTTCATACACTATATAAAAGACACATGTGCATGTTTTTCTCACTATCTGACATGAAATCAGAATAAACCTTACCCGTTTTAGGTCAATTAGGATTATCAAAATTATTTATATTTGCCAAAAGCCAGAATAATGATAGAGAGAGAATTTTTAAGGAATTTTTATTACTTTCTGCAAAATGTAAAGTGTACATGCACTAGGATTATTATGCCTTTAAACTATTTGGGACAGCCCATATGATGATGTAGTGTCTTTGGAAGCTTCTGATAGGTTTATTGGCAAAATTTGAGTTAGTTAGAGACACACCTGTGGATGTATTTTATTATGCACACCAGAAACAAACTGCTTTTGTGTGTAACGTCATGGGAAAGTCTAAAGAAATCAGCCAAGATATCAGGAAGAGAATTTTGGACTTGCACAAGTCTGATTCATCCTTGGGTGCAATTTATAGATACCTGAAAGTGCCTCATTCATCTGAACAAACAATTATACGCAAGTACAAACAAGATGGGAATATTCATACCGCTCAGGAAGGAGATGGGTTCTGTGTCTTAGAGTTGAACGGGCTTTGGTCCGACATGTGCATAGCAACCCAAGAACAAAATCAAAAGACCTTGTGAAGAATCTGGTGGAAGCCTGTAAGATTGTGTCATTATCCACAGTGAAACGAGTACTGTATCAACATGGGCTGAAAGGCCACTCTGTCATGTTTAGAGATTTAGCTGGGTTATTTGGTATTGTTGGCAATATCTCCCATATTTGAATTATTACCTTTCATTGTTTAGACTTGCATTGACCCACATGTATAATGTGCTAGTATTCTGTATCATTTTATTTAGCCTTTATTTTAGAACTACGCAAAACGTCCTGATACACTTAGGGCCTCATGTATGAAAAATGTCTAAGTCTAAGACTTTCTTTGTTGCCCATAGCAACCAATCAGAGACCCCCATTCATTTGTTCAGAGCACTATATGAAATGAAAGGGGAGCTCTGATTGGTTGCTAAGGGCAACAAAGAAAGTCTTACACCTAGACAGTTTTCATACATATCCTCTTTAGTTGCTTAGTTTTGGTGGAAATTTTAGGCACTGATGTTGTTATTTGTACTATATACAGTGGGGAAAATAAGTATTTCATACACTGACAACTTTGCAAGTTTTCCCACCTACAAAGAGTGGAGAAGTCTGTAATTTTTATTGCATGTACACTTCAACTGTGAGAGACTGAATCTAAAAAAAAATCCAGAAAATTGCATTGTATGATTTTTAAATAATTAATTTGCATTTTATTGCCTAAAATAAGTATTTGATACAATAGAAAAACAGAACTTAATATTTTGTAAAGAAACTTTTGTTTGCAATTACAGAATTCTGATGTTTCCTGCAGTACTTAACCAAATTTGCAGACACTGCAGCAGGGATTTTGGCCCACTCCTCCATACAGATCTTCTCCAGATTTTTTTTCAGGTTTTGGGGCTGTTGCTGGGCTACATTGAGCTTCAGCTCCCTTCAAATATTTTCGATTTGGTTCAGGTCTGGGACTGGGTACACCACTCCAGAACCTTAAAATGCTTCTTACACAGCCACTCCTTAGTTTTCCTGACTGTGTGTTTCAGGTCATTGTTCTGCTGGAAGAACAGCCATGACCCATCTTCAATGTTCTTAATGAAGAGGGTTGTTGCCCAAAATCTCATGATACATGGCCCCATCCATTCTCCCTTCAATATGATTCCATTCGTCTTGTCCTCTTTGCAGAAAAGCACCTCCCCATGCTTTACGGTTGGGATAGTATTTTTGGGGTTATACTCATTCTTCTTTTTCCTCCAAGCATGGTGAATGGAGTTGATACCAAAAAATTCTATTTTGGTCTAACCTGACCACATGGCCTTCTCCGATGCCTCCTATGGATCATCCAGATGGTCATTGTTGAACTTCAAATGGCTTGGACATGTGCTGGTATGAGCAGGGGGATCTTGTTTGCCCTGCAGGATTTTAATCCATGACAACATAGTGTGTTACTAATTATAATATTTGAGACTGTGGTCCCAGCTCTATTCAGGTCATTGACCAGGTCCTCCTGTGTAGTTGTGGGCTAAGTCCTGACCTTTCTCAAAATCATCCTTATCCCATGAGGCGAGATATTGCCAACAGTTGTTGCCTTCTCACCATGCTGCTTGCCCATTGTCCTGAATCCTATCCCAGCCTTGTGCAGGTCTACAGTTTTGTCCCTGGTGTCCTTAGACAACTGTTTGGCCATGGTGGAGAGGTTGGAATTTAATTGATTGAGTGTGTGGAGAGGTATCTTTTATATAGGTAACAAGTTCAAACCGGTTCAATTAATACAGATAATGAGGGTGGAGTGGGAGGGCTTCTTAAAGTAAAACTAACAGGTCTGTGAGATCCAGAATTCTTTCTGGTTGGTGAGTGATCAAATACTGATTTCATGCAATAAAATGCAAATTATTATTATTTTTTTTAAATCATACAATGTGATTTTCTGCATTCTGTCTCTCACAGTTGAAGTGTACCTACAATACAAATGATAGACCTCTCCGTTCTTTGTAGGTGGGAAAACTTGCAAAATCGCCAGTGTATCTGTCATGGTTGGGCCTGCGAACCCCGTCCTGGGTCGCTGGAACACCCGTGGTCCTTCCACGAGCGGCACCGCTGTTCGCATGTCGGTCAGCGGCCACGCTCACCCTGCCGGCCGGGTCCCTGCCTACTTACCCGGCCGCGCTCCTGCTGCAGCTCCAGTCACCCAGCGTGCGCGTCACCGGTGCCTAGGGCGCACGCGCGCCGGCTCTGTGGAATTTAAAGGGCCAGCGCACCGGTAATTGGGTATTGCCGGTCGCTGCCCCTTATTTAAGCCAACCCCTTCCTTAGTCTTGTGCCGGATCTTTAATGCCAATTGCCTATTGAGAAAGTATTTCTGAGTCTTGTCTGATTACCGTGTACCATACCGTTTGCCTCCGTTCCTCGACCACGAATCTTGCCACCTGCCCTGACCTTCCTGCCTGTCCACGACCACGAAACATTGCCACCTGTCCTGACCATCTGCCTGTCCCCGACTATGAGCATGCCTTACGATTTTGTAACGTGCTACACCTCGGCTGCCTCCGCAAGCAAGTCACCTCAGGGGTAGCGACCTGGTAGACTCCCACCGCAGCAAGGCCATCCCGCTTTGTGGCGGGCTCTGGTGAAAACCGGGACCTACTTAGATTCCGCTCCTTGGCGTGGCTTACGCCATCGCTTGCGGTGGTCCAGAGGACCCACTACTACCGACTGTGACAATGCCTCTGCCGCCCGATGCTGACCTCACCACCATCGTGGCTCAGCAGTCGCAACAGATCGCTCAGCAAGCCCAGCAACTCAGCCATCTCTCCGCCATGATGCAGCAGTTCCTGGCCACTCAGCAGCAGCAACCTGCTCCCGCTGTACCTTCGGTTCCTGCACCGACCGCTGGTCTGAGGTTCCGTCTGTCTATGCCGTCCAAGTTCGATGGGGACTCCATGGCTCTGCAGGGGCTTTATCACCCAATGCTCCCTGCATATCGAGCTAATGGGCAACCAATTCCCTACCGAACGGTCAAAGGTGCCGTTCGTGCTCAGCCTGGGCTACCCCCCCTCTGGGACAGGGATGATCCGATCACGGCCAACCTTGCTACATTCCTCACCGAGTTCAGGAGTGTTTTTTCGAGGAACCTGCCCGGGCATCTTCTGCCGAGACCGCCTTGCTAAACCTGCGCCAAGGGGACTCATCTGTAGGAGATTATGCAGTACGTTTCCGCACGTTGGCTTCTGAATTATCGTGGAATGAAGCGCCGTTGACTGCCACCTACAAGAAGGGCCTCTCCAGCCGCATCAAGGATGCCCTGTCCGCCCGGGACCTCCCATCTTCCTTGAGTGACCTTATCTCCCTGGCCACTCGGATTGACATCCGTTTCTCGGAACGCCAGGAAGAGCTCCGGCAAGAACGAGAACTGACTAGACCCCGTCGTCTCCCTCGTCTGGCTCCAGTATTCCAAAGGCCGCCACAGTTGCCCTCTCTGCCTGCTGCCGAGGAGGCCATGGAAGTGGATAGAGCCCACCTGTCTGCACCGGAGCTAACCAGAAGACGTGAGGAGAACCTTTGTCTGTACTGCGGCAGTTCAAACCATTTCTGCAGATCTTGCCCACTGCGTCCTCAGCATCCGGGAAACGGGCACACCTAGGGTACGTGGGAGAGGCATCCCTAGGTGAGAGCAAGGCCTCTCCTCGTCTGACCATGCCCGTGATCGTCGGCACTGGGTCAGGTTCCCAGTTTCACGTTGCTGCTTTCCTGGACTCTGGGTCAGCTGGAAATTTCTTGGATGCTGCCCTGGTGTCCCAGCATGATGCTTGAGAAAGGGGAGGAGATCTCTTCGAAAACGTCGCTGCTCTGTTGCGGACTGCCCGGTCTCCTGGCGTCTCCACAAGGAAGCTCCGGTTGGAGTATATAAAGGACTGCCATTCCTGTAAACGTATGTAGCTCATGATATTGGAGCATGTGTACCTTCTGCTTTGACGATATGGATGTTGCTTAAAAAGAAGTTTTATCCTTTTTGAAATAGAAATATATTTTTATAAAATTGGCACATTGCTGCATTAGACTGTCCCAGCATAACCTCCCTGTGATCCGCCTGGAGAGGCCCCTACTCATCTCCTCTGTCAGTGGAGAGATTCTCAGGGATCCAATTCGGTTCCGCACTGTGCTTCTGGTCTTACAAGTAGGGGTCCTGCACAAAATGAGACTTTTACGTGCTACCCCGTTCTTCCTCATCCATTCTCCTGGGTCTCCCGTGGCTGCAGCGCCATGCTCCCGTGCTCAACTGGCAGACGGGCGAAGTCTTGAGTTGGGGTCCGGAGTGTCAGTCTCGCTGTTTGGTGGCACCTCGCCCGGTGCTTACCGCTTCTCCAGTACCGTCTCAACCTCTGGCGGGCCTTCCCGCTCCGTATCAAGCTTTTGCGGACGTCTTCTCCGAGAAGCAAGCTGAGACATTGCCTCCCCATGGCCCATATGACTGTCCTATTGATCTTCTTCCTGGGACGTCTCCTCCACGGGGCAGGGTTTACCCTTTGTCGGTACCTGAGACCTTGGCTATGTCTACCTATATCAATCTCCAGAAGGGGTTCATACGCAAGTCCTCCTCTCCAGCTGGGGCCGGGTTCTTTTTCGTGGCTAAGAAGGATGGTACCCTACGTCCTTGCATAGACTATCGTGGGCTCAACAAGATCACGGTAAAGAACCGCTATCCTCTGCCCCTGATCACGGAGCTTTTTGACCGGCTACGAGGTGTCAAAATATTTACTAAATTGGATCTGCGAGGGGCTTATAACCTCATATGGATACGAGAGGGTGATGAATGGAAGACCGCCTTCAACACTCACGACAGGCACTTCGAGTACCTGGTAATGCCATTTGGACTCTGCAATGCCCCAGCCGTCTTCCAAGAATTTGTCAATGACATATTCCGGGACCTCCTGTACACGTGCGTGGTCGTCTACCTGGATGATATTCTGGTGTTCTCTCCCGACCTTGAGTCCCATCAAGTTCATGTACGACAAGTCCTCAGATGTCTAAGGGCCAACCGCCTCTATGCCAAGCTCGAGAAGTGTCTGTTCCATCAGCAGAGCCTACCATTCCTCGGCTACATCATTTCCGACAGGGGCCTGCAGATGGACCCCGCTAAGTTGTCTGCCGTTCTACAGTGGCCACGTCCCCTGGGTCTCCGAGCTAAACAGAGATTCCTGGGTTTTGCCAACTATTAAAGGCAATTTATACCATATTTCTCCTCGCTGGTGTCCCCCATAGTGGCATTAACCAAGAAGAACGCCAATCCAAAGCTCTGGCCACCGGCGGCAGAGGAGGCCTTCACCAAGTTAAAATCTGCCTTCGCCTCTGCGCCTGTGCTCTCCCGGCCAGAAACTGAGAAACCGTTTTTCCTGGAGGTCGAGGCCTCCTCGGTGAGGGCCGGGGCTGTACTCTCCCAGAAAGGGCCCAAAGGCAAGACCCTCACTTGCGTTTTTTTCTCTAAAAGTTTTTCCTCTGCAGAATTACTCAATTGGCGACCGGGAGCTATTGGCCATCAAGCTGGCCCTGGAGGAATGGCGGTACCTCTTGGAGGGGGCTCGTCACTCAGTTAACATCTATACCGACCATTAAAATCTGCTATATCTCCAAACAGCTCAACGCTTAAATCCAGGCCAGGCTCGTTGGTCCCTCTTCTTCTCCCAATTTAATTTTCTAATTCATTTTCGCCCTGCAGAACGAAATGTCAAGGCTGACGCTCTCTCCCGTGCTTCGGATGTGACTGGGAATGAACCCACTCCATGGCACATTATCCCTCCAGAACGGCTTATCTCTGCCGCGCCTGTAGTCCTACAACGTATTCCTCCCGGCAAGACATACGTTCGTCCGGCTCTTTGGAAGAAGATACTGGCGTGGGGTCCTTGCTCCCGTATGGCTGGGCACCCAGGGGTGCGGAGGTCTTGCTCCTTCATCTCTTAATTTTACTGGTGGCCAGGTCTAGTCCAAGATGTTCGTGAGTTTGTGGAGTCCTGCACTGCCTGTGCCCGGAACAAGTCCCCTCGTCTCAAGCCGGCAGGTCTGCTTCTTCCACTACTGATACCCAGCTGTCCTTGGACCCATGTGGCCATGGACTTTATCACAGATCTCCCTCCTTCCTCTGGTAACACCGTGATCTGGGTGGTTACCGACCGGTTTTCCAAAATGTCTCACTTAATCCCTCTGCCGGGCTTACCCTCAGCCTCTCGCCTTGCCAGTCTATTTTTTCCACATATTTTCCGGCTACATGGGCTTCCTCGGCACATAGTGTCGGACCGGGGTGTCCAATGGATCTCTAGATTCTGGCGCTCCCTCTGTTACCAGCTACAAGTGAAACTGGACTTTTCTTCAGCCTGTCACCCCCAGTCTAATGGGCAAGTGGAGAGAGTTAAACATAACCTAGGCTGCTACCTGCTCCACTTTGTCTCTGCGCGGCAGGATGATTGGTCTAATTTGTTACCCTGGGCTGAGTTTTCCTATAACTCCTTAGACTCGGAGTCTGCCGGAGCCGCACCTTTCTTCATTGTCTATGGGCGACATCCCCGCCCACCCCACTCCCTTTCTGTACCCTCTGAGGTCCCGGCCGTGGAGGAGCTGGTCGAGGACCTGACAGCTATCTGGAAGCAGACGCACCATTTTCTACTCTGGGCTTCCGCTCGCACCAAGGCGTAAGCTGACAAAAAGCAAAGACCCCCGCCGATCTTCTCTACTGGTGACAAGGTGTGGTTGTCGGCTAAATATATCCGTTTCAAGGTCCCCAGCTATAAGCTTGGTCCCCGGTTCCTGGGTCTGTTCGAGGTGCTTAAGCGCATAAACACAGTGGCCTATAAGCTCTGCCTTCCTCCCACTAATGCGGGTCCCGAACTCCTTCCATGTCTCTCTTCTGAAACCGGTCATCCTAAATCGCTTCTCTCGGGTAGTTGCTCCTCCCACTCCTGAGGCCGATGCCACCAATGTCTTTACGGTAAAGGAGATTCTGGATATGAAGACGGTCAGAGGGAAGCGGTTTTTCCTCATTGACTGGAAGGGGTTCGGGCCCGAAGAGAGGTCCTGGGAGCCAGAGGACAATATTCTGGACCGTAATATTATTCAGAAGTTCCTTCAGGCCAGAAAGAGGGGGAGGCCGAAGGGGGGGTACTGTCACGGGTGGGCCTGCGAACCCCGTCCCGGGTCACAGGTACACCCGGGGTCCCTCCACGAGCGGCACCGCTGCCCGCATGTCAGGCAGCGGGCATGTCACCGCTGCCCGCATGTCAGGCCGCCGGCCGGGTCCCTGCCTACTTACCTGGCCGCGCTCCTGCTGCAGCGCCAGTCTCCCGGCACGTGCGTCCCCACTCCCTAGGGCGCGCGCGCGCCGCCTCTGTAAAATTTAAAGGGCCAGCGGACCGGTAATTGGGTATTGCCGGTCGCTGCCCTTATTTAAGCCTGCCCCTTCCTGAGTCTTGTGCCGGATCTTTAGTGCCAATTGCCTATTGAGAAAGTGTTTCTGAGTCTTGTCTGATTACCGTGTACCGTACCGTTTGCTTCCGTTTCTCGACCACGAATCTTGCCACCTGGCCTGACCTTCCTGCCTGTCCACGACCACGAACCATTGCCGCCTGTCCTGACCTTCTGCCTACCCCGACTACGAGCCTGCCTTACGATTTTGTACCGCACTACACCTCGGCTGCCTCCGCAAGCAAGTCACGTCAGGGGTAGCGACCTGGTAGACTCCCGCCGCAGCAAGTCCATCCCGCTTTGCGGCGGGCTCTGCTGAAAACCGGGACCTACTTAGATTCCACTCCCTGGCGTGGCTTACGCCATCGCTTGCGGTGGACCAGAGGATCCACTGCTTCTGACCGTGACAGTATCAAATACTTATTTTCCTATATATAGTGACAAATCGACCTTAGGTGGTGCATGAGCTGTCCACTGTGGTTCTGGGCCTCGGTGGGGAAAAGCCAGCAGGTTTGATCAGTAACCATAAGTTATTGATACTTGCAGTAGCTATTAGAATAGCTGTTATGCAGCTTATTATGTGCTGGCTTTTATGGAATTGTTGTAGTGTTTGGTGGGAGGCTGTTCCCACATTCCAGGACAGGCTTTGGGCAGGTCTTACAGGCTAATTAAAGACTTGTCACTCCAGACACCAGAGGGTGTGGTTACTAACTGGAGTGGGGAGCAGCAGCAGAGCTAAGGAGAAGGCTCTGATTCCCCCAGGCTCAAGGGAAGCCTGAGCCAGTTGGTAACTGGGCAATCTGCATATGTGAAGTGCTGAGCCATAGGCCAAGACCCATAATAGAGAGGGACTTATGTATAGTTAGTGGCCAGATGGCCTAGGATTTTTGTTTGTTTTTGTACACTATCATATGCCTCAGGAGTAAAGCTGACTGAGGCCCGTTTAAAATATACAGTGTGGTCCAAGTGACTTGTTAACTGTGCACCATACACTAACTAAAGAGTGACGATTCTGCTAAAGTTCGATAAAGACCCCTGCGTCTTTCAAAGATGGTGGCTGGATGAGAGTGAGTGTCCTTCTTATACTGTATAAACTTGCAATGACTGATTTATTAACATATAATAAATGTATGTGCAGTATTAGATGTTTTACTGTGAAATTAACAATTACTAGTGGCATATAAAAGACAAATAACTAAGTGACTTCGGGTACTTAAATATAAATTTTAGTGCAGATGTGCTTCTCAGAAGATAGGAGGGGCTGGAGCTGCATTCAGTCACTGTGCTTCACTGGGAGCATTTCTGTGGCTATGACTGGAGTGTTAACTTATCAATGGCAACACTGCAGACATGCTTTTCACTAACAGTCTGGTCAGAGAGGATACTTCGGATCATCTTGATATGTCCTAAAATATCTGTGTTTGGAGCAGGGTAATAGAGTAGTCCACAGCTCAAGGGCTATTGGTAAGTATAACTATATATAGTGGTGGCACTGCCTGAACTTTGTACGAGCAGGTATATGTAAGCAATGATTACTATAATTCATTATAGGTAGCATCCATCTGTCGTATCTATGTATCTTGGGATGTGAGTATATCATTTCTTATAGACCACATTTTGCGCCTATGGAGGATTGTAATTTTCTTTATTGACAGGCAGTGTTGTTTTTCTCATTTGAAAACTATCTCGTTTATCCTTTTGACTTTCTTCTTATATATTGTTATATCTAGACCCCTGTATTTTGCATATTGCTGTATGTACTTACTAATATACTATAATAGCTGGCTGATTTTTCTTCTCCCTGATGAACCCAATAATTTTTGGGGAAACGTTTTGGTGTATACTTTGGGAGTGTATATTTTGAGATCTGTTCTTGCCAGAGTTTTATTTCTGATATTTACTAGTGCTTTTTTAGATTGGGACTTTGTCCATCTTTTCGACTTCTAGAGACAATTTTTTTTCCGTGAGTATTGGGATAGTACAGAGTCCTGGTTAGGGACATGTTCCCGCATGGCGTCGCCCGTTTCGGGCATCTGCCCCACTTTAGGTAGGGTCAAATTTTTGAAGGGCACATTAGGGGGAGTGTTTTCCCTTGTCTATTTTAGATTTAAGTAATAAAAGTTCATTTTTAAATAGTAGGCTCTCTTCCTTTTTCTTCTGTGAAGTTATTTTACGTATTTGGAGGATTTTGCCCCCTGATTATCTATAGTGGTGATGGTCCAGACCATGAGACTATTCTAATATTGGTTCTGTGATATTGTTTTTAATCGAGTACAACAAGTTGTAAATGTTGTCCTGATGCTACTGCATCTTTTAGAAGTAAAATAGATGATGAAGATAACTGTTCCTGGGTCTTCTTGGAGCAGAGATAATCTGTTAAGGGGTTTATATTATCGTATTTAAGATTAGGATGTGATAGAGGAAATAAAGCAGAAATCTGTGATTTATAGGTTTAATGTAGGACTTGTGAGTTAAAAGCAGTAAAAACTAAAACAGAAAGTGAAAGTACTGATTACCTTGCTCATTTACAGTGATTGACAATTTGGTGTTTACACACACTGATGCAGGGAAATCTGTATGTGGATGGTCTAAGAAGGACTTTCACTGGCTATTAAAAGGGTTTTACCACAAAGCCATTTCCTGTCCTCATATCCTCTCTTCAGCTTTCATTGTCTTCAAAAGGGGGCAGATCTAATTTGATTGAACTGCATAGCATGTGACCCAGCAGGCAAGACATCACCATGCCTTCACCCACAGTGTGCTCACTCTAGTCAAACAAAGGTTTGTTTATGGAAAGTCAAGAAACCTTAAATACAAGAGCTATAAGTAGCTACAATGTAGCTGAATGGTTAGCACTTCTGCTTTTCAACATAGGCATCATAGTTTCAGATCCCTATAGTAAATATTTTTTTCTCAATGCACATCTGATTGTGGTTTATTATTATTTTTTTTTTATATATTTGCTCTGCTTGACTAATTGCTAAGGAGTACAGAGGACAGGAGTAGAATGACAGCACCTGGGGTAAAACACTTGCTCAGCAGTGAGTGTGTGTGATTACAAGGCAGAGAATAGACTGACACCAGCTGCCTAAAAGGAGAGGTAATGTCTGAGCATGTGCGGCAAGGACTGAGGATATCTCTTCCCTGGTCGTATCCCCTAGAGATGAGCTGTACACTATGGATCACTAAGACAGCAGCTAAAACAAAAATTATACAGAATTTTTAATAATGGTGAAAATGTTTATTATTTAATTTGCAAGCTTCCCACATCAATTTTACTTGGTGGGAAAACCCCTTTAAGGAGTATTTTCTCTGCTAAGTTTCTCTGTTCCAAATCATATCAACCTATCTATCACAGAACTCATCTTCTCTTCCTCTATCACATCATACTCTCAGATAAGATAGCATAAACCACATCACCTGTTCATCTTAATAAAGATATTTGAGTAAAATGCTTAGTACAATGAATGCTTCCTGTAGAAATTTAGATTGTTCAGTGTGGGACCTCTAGTTTGATAGAGTCTTCCATCTCTTAATTTCTGTGCTTCTTTTTAGGAGGATGGGGGTGTTCAGAGATGTGGAAATTTAAAACAGTAAACACTCAAGGAAACATTGTGAAGAGTCTGCCTTTTCCTTTTTGAGCAATGTCTGTTAAATTCTTCATTTTACAAACTCTGTACAAATTAGGTTTCCTAGTATAATTTAGAGCACTATACTAGCTTATAAAATAAAAGTTCATGTTTTAATTTCTACATGTGAAACAACTGCATTTCCACTTTCACTTTTAGCATAATTTGTAGGGAATATGGTAGGAAGAAAGGGGCTAGTTTTTCTAAAAGAAGAAGATGTAAGCTCAATATTAGTGTTAAATATAAGCTGTTCACAGATGAGATATATAGAAAAGCATTACAAAGGTGATGATTTACATGTGGTCTAGCATCTCAGTAATGTGAACAAATTATAGAGACAAGATTCCGCATACTTATGTGCATTTGGTGCTTATGTGGGAGGACCATAAAAGTCCGTATAGCATAGGAAGTATTATCCATTGCACACTTTGGTTGGATGAAGATAAGAATATTTTTATTTTAACATTCTCTCCATGTGACAGCATATGCCAAAGATACAGAAAATAAATGGAAACATACGATGGAAGAAAGGTGGATAAGAGGAAGGAAGTATGATGCATATAGATGTAAAAGAGGGGGAAGAACGAGAAAAGGCAGAAGGGAGATAATGATACATTCTGGGTTGTGTAGAATAATAGAGGAGGATAGGAACGTGTAGATGAATGAGCAGGGTAAAATGTGGTAAAGATCAAAGTGATGATAGAAGTCCAAGAAGGAGGCATTGGTAAACAGATGAGGAAGAGTAAAGGGAATAGTAAAAAAAAAGTAAAGAGTACTGCATGAAAGAGGCAGAATGAGTGAGGGGTGGCACATGGGAGGTAACAGAAGAGTGTTAGAGAAGAACTATCGTTCTAGATGAAAGGAATAAACACCATGAGGAAGATGAGGCTAGCAGGAAAGTGTAAATGAGATAAGAACTATGATGTTACAATGGAGGAATAAAAGATATGGGGCAGATATCGGTATAGTTTCAGGGAGGAAGATAAAGGTGACATAGTAGTAAGGAAGGACTGATACGGTATATTGGTCGGCCCCATGGGAGGAGTACAAAGTAAGTAGAAATGGTTACTTTCCTCCCTTCTGCCTTTTCCCTTTCTCCCCTTCTTCCCCCTTCTTTACATCTATACACAGCGTACTACCTTTCTCTTATCCACCTTATTTTTGCATCTTTTAATCTTTCTCTGGTTTTTACTTTTTTAAAATTGCCTATTATTTCATTACAGAGTTGACACTTGACAAATAATATATGTATCAATGTAATATGCTGTTATACGCACAGAATTCTATGCAAGTATGTGAAAATAAAAATTCTTTTATCTTCATCCAACTAAGTTGTGCCATGGATTATACTTACTGTTTTAATGTGAAAAAGTCACTAAGGTTTTTTCCCAGTTATTTTTTTTTTACTGGTTATAAGCTCTCTTTGATTATACCTTAATTGGCAAAGGCCTGTTTTCACGATTGCCCTTTAGTCAGTTCTTAACCTTGAGTTTTCACTGTTGCAATTATAACAAAGCAATTTGCATGATTCTCACATAATATTTTTAAAACTGAAGCCATCAGGTCTAGATTTTAATATAGTCTGCTAAGCTTCAACATGTTTATTTTATCATTTCAAAGATCACTTGTCTATAGAAGCATTTAAGTCTGTTTGAATCCATCAGTTAAAGCACTCTATAATGCATAAAAGTTTTTTACCATAATCTTGGAAAAAAAATAAATATTCCATGGATTCATAATATGTTTTAGCTAACATATCTTCTTGGTTCCTAGATTTTGCTTATGTATTTGTTGTCATAGAATCTAAAAATAAACTCTTAAACCTGTAACAATAAAGAATGCACTTTTATAAAAAAAAAATTGTAATAAAGCCTAAACTGATATTTTAATAAAACAATTGCATTTTTAATAACTCTCTCCACTACCTCCTGTATTTCTCTGACAGCCACCATGTATAGACTTTCTTCTTCCTCATCATCTCCATAACAGGCATTTAACCTCTAGCATCTTGCCACTGAATCAAACCACCTTGGAATTAGTCTATGAGGGTTGTGTGTGTGGCAAAATGTGAAGGATACAAATTTGTATGCTTCCAGAGGTGAGCCACACAGGCTGATGGTGGCCCCGAGCTGCTACAGAAACAACAGTAAAATTATTTTTTTTAAGGGGAAGGGGCATTTAAGAAGGTTATAATCTAATATTTATCTCTACTGTCATACACTGTCTACACTGTTATGTACTGTCTCTACTGCCATGCACTGTCTACACCTTTCTGTATACACCTAAACTTATTTAATTAAGCTGTTTCTTTAAATTTAATGGGCTTAGTTCACAACATAGACATAACAAATAATAAAGTAATAAATATAAAAATATTTTACTTACCCTGTTTCCCCGAAAATAAGACAATGTCTTATACTAATTTTTGCTCCTAAAGACGAGCTAAGACTTATTTTTAGGGGATATTTTTTTTATTTGAACAATAATTCATATTTGTTGTTGAACAAAGCATCAACATGTATTAATAAACTGTAGTGATTTCATCACAAACATCGGCATAGGCAGCCAAACTCTGAATTGCATAAAAAAAATGCACTATGTCTTATTTTCGGGGAAACAGGGTATGTAGTGCTAACATATTCTGCAGTACTTTACAATTCAGTGGTACAAACAAATCTTTTAGAATAATAATTGAAACAGGTGGGCTGACAGTCTGAGAAAACAGAAAAGTCATTGAAATTTTAAAAACCTTCAATAATAGTTCATGGGTATACAGTGTCAAAAAATACAGCCGTAGGCTAAACAACCTTTGTATCACCAAAAGACACAGTTTAGAGCTTTTTTTGTTCCAGGGCATTGGGTCAAAATTATGTCAGACTGTAGTACCTAGTCATTTGAGATAGCCATGACATGTTAAAGATTTCTATAAATGCAAACATTTTTTATGGAACTGTAGGAGATTTCCAAATATTTACAATAATCTACTTTGCACTTTATAGGAAATATGCCAATAGTACCCTGTTTCCCAGAAAATAAGACAGCGTCTTGTATTAATTTTTGCTCCTATAGATGCACTATGTCTTTTTTCATGGGATGTCTTATTTTTCCATGATTAAATTATAGCATGCTATACTAGTGTGTTTTTTTTAAATATATCTCAAAGTTTACAGTCACAAACCATAGGATATATGTATGTAAAGGAAATTTTATGGCAGCTGCAGTGACTTATCTCAAAGGATGGCAAATGTGACATGCTGGGACTTGTAGAACTAGAAGTTCCAGCATGCCTGTGAGATGTCTGTGTGTGTCTGTGTGTGCCTGTGTGTGTGTCTGTGTGTATGTCTGTGTATGTGTCTGTGTGTGTCTGTGTATGTGTCTGTGTGTGTGTCTGTCTGTGTGTATGTCTGTGTATAGTATATGTGTGTGTCTGTCTGTGTGTGTCTGTTTCTGTGTGTGTGTGTGTGTGTGTGTGTGTGCGTCTGTGTATGTGTCTGTGTATGTAACTGTGTGTGTGACTGTGTGTGTGTCTGTGTGTGTCAGTATCATTGCTCTGTTCTCCCCTCTATCCCTCACTTACTGTCTCCTGGCCTGAGATGTTCGGGACCTGTGGTGACATGACAGTCACATGACCTCCCTTCACAGGTCCTTCAACCCTATAATGATTTCGGCTATGTCTTATTTTCGGGGGGGGGGGTTCCTTCTATTAGGGAATTCAACAAAATCTCTGCTATGTCTTACTTTCAGGGGTGTCTTATTTTCGGGGAAACACGCTATGATAAATCAATAAGAATTAATGTTTAAAGGAAATCTGCCAATAAATTAAGCTTTTTTTTAGAGATGTGTCAGGACTCACTTACATGGTCTGCAAAAAGAAACACTCTGCACATGTTAAGTCTCCAGGCTTGCATTCACGCCTAGAGATATGTTATGCTGGAGACTTCAGGAATGACAGGCATAGAGTCACTCTGGACAGGGGCTGTGTCACACGCGCCAATAGGTGGGCCAGTAGGCAGCACCATTCAGATACGGGAGCAGTTTCCCGAAGCTCCATTTAAACCTTCTTGGATCTGTCTACTGTGCCTGTGATAGTTTCTAGCTTGCCCTACTTACCCTACTTTGTTTCATCTGCTATTTCGTGCATCTGAACTCTGCTTGTGCTCCTGACCCTTGCTAATTTCCTGACGTTGCACTTCACTCCTGACAGTGTTTCTGATGCCTGGCGTGCTTACCGGTTGTCTATTTGTTTTCTGCTTTGTGGCCTGATGTTAGCGTTCCATCACAGACCTAGACTGACTGACATTTCTTACCCCCTGATGGCACCAGCATTTTAGTAGCGTAGTGATCAATGCCCAGTTGGGGTCTGCCATTTAGAGCAGCACGTCAGGCAGGGACAGTGGACTGGGTTCCAGTTAGGTATAACTGTATCCCCCTTGGTATGACAAAATGTTTGTGTTTGGACCAATAAGTACTTAAGTATGGTAAACACACTTTGAGTGGACATCTTTATTTCAATTACAACATATTTGCCAAAAGTCAAATACCTTTCGAACAGATTTTAATTAAGATTGGAAAATACAGTAATTTTTTTTTATATTTTAAGAGTGGGAACAGGTGAGCATATTGTTCCATTTGTTGCCAAGTGCAGTTACCTGGGATAAGGCCATTTTCACTCTCCAGAAGAGAGACAAAGGGTTAAGCTTCTGATTACAAATTTCTGAAATGGTGGTATAGTAGAGAAATTGTCAGTTTGCTTTAAGGGTTTATTCTGCATATTGTTTCTATGGCAAACATGAGTGTTCCTGAAAGAACTTGATCCAGAGAGGAAATATATTTATTTGTATGTACCTGTAATGTTATCTTGGTGGAATGTTAAATTTATTCTGAAGATCTTCAACATACCGTATTTATCTCCAAAAGAGTCCAAAACAAGTAATGAGTTATTTGTTTATCCAACAGTTAAAGGTGTCTGGTTACTCACCAGGAGTAAAATCAGTGTTACTAAATAATATTTACAATGATTAGGGATCTGACATCAGGTGTATCAGAAATAGGAAGTGCGCCACCACTTTATTGCTGATAGTGCTTATGTGTTTTAGGAAGTTGGGGACCACATTATCACAAAAGAAGATAGAAAACATTTAAAAGATAACCCATGTGATAAGTGGGTTATCATTCCAGTTAGCAATTTCAGCAAATTAGTTACTTCATAATGGATAAAGTAGTACACACATTTGGAAGATATGAGGATTTTTTTTTAATAAGCAAAGGCATATCATCCATGGACGTGCTAAGTGTAAAGAGAAAAGAAAAAAAAAATTATTGTCTCACAGGGGTTTAAAGGCTCCATAATGATAGTAAAAGGGGAGGGATAGTGGCATCCCTGCTGCATGTCATGTTTTATAGGAAAGAAGGAAGGTGATAATTCTACTTTGGAATTTGACTGTAACCCTTAGAGCT
Organism: Phyllomedusa bahiana; assembly: GCA_025379985.1. Lineage (NCBI taxonomy): Eukaryota > Metazoa > Chordata > Amphibia > Anura > Hylidae > Phyllomedusa > Phyllomedusa bahiana. The sequence continues at coordinate 68,161 of JAODAL010011509.1, forward strand.
GAATAAATACATTTAAGTAACTGTAGGAAGGGCCATATTTATCTTAACCAAGTCTATTGCCGGAAATTTCCTTTTTACAGAATCTAAAGTCTTTTCTAAATCCATACTTACTAAGAGCAATTCTTGAGAAGGATTTGAGAATGTATATTGTCAATATAGTATGAAGCCCATTTCATCTGGTTTACTTAGTGACATTGTGAAGGAAACTAATAAGAGACAAAATTGCAATATAAAATTTACAGTCAATATTTAAAAAAAGAAAATCAGGTAGAGATTTTTTGAATTCTATAAGGTGTTGGGTCCAGACATTAATAGAGAGATTGCCTTTGAAGATATGTTTATAGAATTTAGTGAGGTGTGAGATTGGCGCAGGAGCGATTTTTTTTATTATCCAGAGCTAAGAATTCATGATTTGGTACTTTTTTAGTTCAATAATAGTTTTTTGGCTTTCTCAACTTCCCATTCTGAGATAGAGGAGTAAAGTGAAGCAGAGGGTCAGAAGGCCAAGAGATAAGAATCATTGGATAACTGCCAAAGTTTACATACCATAGTTGTGGAAATATAGTACCGTTAATCAAATTTGGCACATGCTTCCCAAAATTGCAGCAGGGTTTGAGATGAGCATTCCTTAAAGGTTGTTCATTTCCTAGATTGATTTACTTCTGGTAGGCATACTGAGATCCATAACAAACATGGTACTGGTTTTATTAATATTGGTATAAAATTTTGCTTTGTCTCATCTGATTGATTTATCTGCCATTAATGCATATTAGAAAGGGATTGACCTGTAATATCTGAGATTTCAATTGCTTACAGAGGATTACATTCATTCTTCTGTCTAATCTAGACAATTTGTTCAAGAGTCTGAGCTTCTTGTTGATTTAATGGGGTCAAGCACATTTTCATTTTCAGTCCTCAGATTCCTTTATTTTATGAGCAAGCCATGTAGGTAGGGGTGAGATCTTAAGAAGTTCCTTAAAGGGGTTTAGCCACAAAGTAAAATTGACTTGGGAAGTTCGTAAATTAAATAATAATCATTTTCACCATTCATCATTAATGAAAATTCTGCACGGTTTTTGTTTTAGCTGATCCTTTAGTGATCCATTGTTTACAGCTCGTCTACAGGGGATACGACCAGGGCTGAGAGCTCCACAGTCCTGGTCGCACATGCTCAGACATCACCTCTCCTCTCGGGCAGCTACTGAGTGTTCAAACCGCAGGTGATGCCTGTCACTCCACTCCTGGAGCTGGATGCCGGAGGTATGAAATGAGATCGTGGCAAAACCCCTTAAATATCAAAATACATTTTAATGTGAGATTTTAATTATGTATAAAAAACCTCTTATGTATACATTACAATTCATTTAATTTGGTGTAATACTTAATAGACCTATGTATGTGGGGTTCTTCTTAAATGTATTGTATATATATTTATATTATTACTTATCATCATTCTATATAGCTAAAATGTATGTGGTCTATAGATTGGTTAAGTGCATATTTTATTGGTGATTTATTTTAATTGTTATGTATCTTATCGATTAGCAATAAACTTTCTCATTTTATTTGTGGTGCTCCTGGTCATCTTGTTTCTGGTTGTGGTTTGATGTTTTATTTGCAAGACTACAATTATATTTGAATTACTGTTCACTGTGTATAGCTAGTTGTTCACTCTGACTCAAGCAGAATATTTGAAGAACAGTTCAGGCATAATCCAAGTAAAATTCCAATGTTTTGTTAAAGAAACTTGATAAAACAGGGAACAGATGCAAATGAGTAAAAGTCCAATATGTTAGGCTTCTATTCTTCTGATCTCCTACCTCTTTGATCACATTTCTTTAATAAAATGCTAGAATTTTACTTAATTTGTGCCAGTTTCTTTTTTCCTTTGTCTTGTGATCTGAAGTAGATAGGAAAACTCTTGTTTACCTTTTATGAAAGCACAAAGGACTATTAAAATAGGTAAATCAGTTTCATAAAACATAATGACATTGCCATAGAGACTTTTGTAGTTAGTGGAAGCTACTGTCTTCTAATAGGGTTATCAAAACCTTTAACATTATTTATTATTATAGAATAAGGCATAGCGAGCAAAACTAAATATATGCAGACAAAAAAATAACCAAAGTCCTTTACCCAGGATAAAATATAAACATTGTCTACCGAGAAGGGGAACTTAAGTATCTTCTTCATAACTCTATAATAGGTGAACTAAGTATGCACCAAGTAACAGACAAGCTAAAAGGGGCCCATGTGCCGCATAACCTACAGGGAGTTCTGGACAGTGGCCCACGAGTGTTCTTAAAAGCAATGCCATCATATGAAATTTAACTCAAGGTCTGCAGAAAAAAAGGGTGGTGAGAGGAGAAAGGGAATATCTCATGCCTACAGTTAGCCCTCACAGTATTTGTGTTAGAGAAGAAACCTGTATAATATACATTTCTGGTAGTAACCCTAAAAGAAAAAGTGAAGTTTAATATCCAAACTACAAGTTAAAAATGCAGATGTCTATAGTGCATGAGTCACTTGAGATATAGTGAAGACCGATTTGGCCCTCAGGAATGATCAGTTAGCATGATTGTTCCTGTTGTCATCTGGTCACAGGTGTTCACTTAGGCTCAGTTTATGTCAGAATTCGGATCTCAATCAGCAGCAAAGTTCAAGCAGAAGATCCTTTGTGTGAAAGCTGTAGTTCAAATGAGAAGCCTCATTAATGATGTGAAGAGTTGAGCTCGATGTCTGCAATTTTTTCCATAGAAGGCAATAGGTTATTATTCATCAGGCTTACTAAGTATAGGTGATTGCTATGACACAATCTAATACTGCTATTGTCACTAAAATAATATAAAGAAGGTAGAATAATACAATGCACATAAAATATAAACACATAAGACAAAACATTTTTCCATACATAGTTTTAGTGACTAAAGGTAAGAGGATACATTCCCTTTAAAGGAAAAATGGGTTTGTTAAAAGGGAAAAAATAAAACTTCTGTTAATTTAGCCACCACAATGCTTTAATAATGGTAGATAAAGTACTGTATTTTGTTGTCTTTCTTCTTAGACCCTGCCTTATTGATGTGTAGTAAAAAAGAAACAGTATCTCACAAAAGTGAATACACCCCTCACATTTTTGTAAATATTGCATTATATCTGTTCTTGGGACAACACTGGGTGTATGATAGTTTGATACAATGTAAAGTAGTTAGAGCACAGCTTGTATAACAGTGTAAATTTGGTGTGCTTTCAAAATAACTCGACACACAGGCATCAATGTCTAAACTGTTGGCAACAAAAGTGAGTACATCTCTAAGTGAAAATGGACAAATTGTGCCCAATTTGCCATTTTCCTACACTGCATCATGTAAATTGTTAGTGTTGCAAAGTCTCACATGTAAATGGGAATCTGGTGTGTTAAATTTGGTGTTATCACTCTCACACACTTTAAAACTGGATACTGGAATTTAAACATGGCACCTCATGACAAGGAAATGTCTGAGAATCTTAAAAAAAGAATTGTTGCTCTACATAAAGATGGTCTAGGCTATAAGAAGTTTGCCAATACCTTGAAACTGAGCTGCAGCATAGTGGTCAAGACCATACATTAGTTTAACAAAATAGGTTCCACACCAAGCAAGCTTCGCTATGGGCGACCGATGAAGTTGAGTACATGTGCTCAGTCTCATATCCAGAGATGGTCTTTTCAAAATAGAGTGCCGCAAAAGTTGAAAGTGGGGGTGGGGTCCGCATGTCACTGCTCAGACCATATGCCCACACTGCAACAAAATGTATCTGCATGGTTGTCATCCCAGAAAGAAGCCTTTTCTAAAGATGATGCACAAGAAGCAAACAGTTTGCTGAAGACAAGCAGACTAAGGTATGGATTACTGGAACTATGTCCGGTGGTCTGACGAGACCCAGATAAACGTATTTGATTTAGATGGTGTCAAGCGTTTGTGGCGGTAACCATATAAAGAGTATGAAGCCAAGTGTGTCTTGCGTACAGTCAAGCATGGTGATGAGAGTATCATTGTTTGGGGCTGCATGGGTGCTGCTGGCTGCGGGAGGATACAGTTCATTGAGGGAACCAGGAATGTCAACACGTACTTTGACATACTGAAGCAGGGCATGATCCCCTCCCTTAGGAAACTGTGCCACAGGGCAGAATTCCAACATGATAATGATCCAAACACACCTTCAGGACAACCACTGCCTTGCTAATGAAAAGAAGTGGAAAGATGCTGAACTAGCCAAGTATGTCTCAAGATTTAAACCCTATTGAGCATCTGTGGAGCAGCTTCAAATGGAAGGTGGAGGAGCACAAGGTTTCTAAAATCCACCAACTCTGTGATGTCATAGAGGAGTGGATGAGGAATCCAGTGGCAATCTGTGAAGCTCTAGTTAACTCCATGCCCAAGAGAGATAAGGCAGTGCTAGAAATAATGGTGACCACACAAAATATTGACACTTTGGGCACAATTTGTCCATTTTAACTTAGGTTTGTACTCACTTTTGTTTCCAGTTTTTTTTTAGATATTTATGGCTGTGTGTTAAGTTATTTTGAGGGCACACCAAATCTACACTGTTATGCAAGCTTTTTACTGACTACTTCACATTGTATCAAAGTGTCATATCTTCAGTGTTATCCCCTGAAAAGATATAATACAATATTTACAAAAATGTGAGGGTTGTATTCACTTTAGTGAGATACTGTTTCTTTCTTACTACACATCAATAAGACAGGGGCTAAGAAAAGATACAACAAAATACAGTACTTTATCTACCATTAGTAAAGCATTGTGGTTGCTAAATTAACAGAAGTTTTATTTTTTCCCTTTCAACAAACCCATTTTTCCTTTAAAGGGAATGTATCCTCTTACCTTTAGTCACTAAAACTATGTATAGAAAAATGTTTTGTCTTTTGTGTTTATATTTTATATGCATTGTATTATTTGACCTTCTTTATATTATTTTAGTGACAATAGCAGTATTAGATTGTGTCATAGCAATCACCTATACATAGTAAGCCTGATTAAAAAAACATATTGCCTTCTATGAAAATAATTGCAGACATTGAGCTCAACTCTTCACATCATTGATGGGGCTTCTCATTTGAACTAAAGCTTTCACACAAAGGATCTTCTGCTCGAACTTTGCTGCTTATTGAGATCCAAATTCTGACACAAACTGAGCTTAACTGAACACCTGTGACCAGGTGGCAACAGCAACAATCATACTAACTGATCATTCCTGAAGGCCAAATCGGTCTTCAATATATCTCAAGTGACACATGCACTATATAAATCTGCATTTTTAACTTGCGTCATATCTTCAGTGTTGTGCCATGAAAAATACATTATAATATATAATATTTAAAAATGTGAGGGGTGTGCTCAGTTTTGTGAGATACTATATATAATTTTTAAATTCTTATCTTATGCAAAAAGAACGCCACTCAGTCATCTTGGTTGTTAGACAAATAAAGTATTTATCAAGTGAGTAATAGTCCTTTATATTAAAGTTATATACCTTCTTCATATAAACTCTAACACTTCTTTAAGTGCAGCACTGCAAAAGTAATGAATTTGACCCCTTTTTCTGACCCTGTATTGTTATTCATTACTTTATTCTGACCACTATATATGAATAACATCTAAGAAAGAAAAAATATTAAAGTCATATGAATTATTATTATTTTTTTTAACTTTTTAATCTAAGATGCTATTATCCTTTAAAAGTAATACTTTATTCAACTGGGGTGACTTGAGGGGTCATATCGTCTTTTATGCATGACTCAGTACAGTGAAGATGTAATTACATTTTGAAAGATAGTAACCTGTTTCTTTAAATTTGACAAAATTAAAGGATTAATATTTGATGGAATACTTCTTTATATCAAAGTCTTACAGGTATTTGCACATTGATGTGTTATCTTGCAGTTATGTTGTGAAGGGTACTTGTTTCTTGTTTTACAAAATGAAATGTTGAAGCAATGTATTTTACATTCAACATTAATAACAACAGTGAGGCTTTAATTAGATAAATTTATTACCTATGTGAAAAATTGTAGCTTGTTGATGTTAGTTAGCCAGTGTACGGAAAAATCACCCGTGTATGAGTACTGTGCATGAGTACTACCTTTTTTCCATAATTATTTAAAAACATTTTTTTAGCTGTTTATTGATAACGGTACTTACTTTTTAGTTAAAGGGGTTTTCCAATTTGGCTGTTTCACAGAGCCTGCTCTTCATAGTCAGCTTCAGGCTTATACTTCCTGGTCAGGTTGTGGGAAGTTCTAAAGAAATGGCTAGTCAGTCATTCACCTCTGCTCTTCCTAGCTGAGCTAAGGGACTTTAGTGATGGAGGCATTTTCACAGCAAGGCACAAGGCTGAAGGGTTGATGTTGGTCAGTAAGAAACATAACAAGCTCCTGTGCTTGTGTAATGTCACCACCTGGCCAGGGCTGCTATAGAGGTGGTCTGTAGCCTTGGAAACCTTCAGTAAAGAAGCAGGAGATAATTACCACTATAACTCTAAAATTAATCTAAATAAGAACAGGAATGTGTTTGGTAATAGTTTCTGTGTATCTTTGACTACATGTTTAAATCTGATCAATGTGGTGGGAACAGGTGCGTAGCTATAGGGAGTGCAGAGGTAGCAGTCGCTACCAGGGTGCCCAAAAGCCCTTCTGTCACATAAGACACCAGTATTGAGCATGGTACATGATAACTGGGGGGCCCTATTTCACTTTTTGCACTAGGGCCCAACAACTTGAAGTTATGTGTCTGGGTGGGAATAGTCCTTTAATCACTTAATTATTTCATTCTGTAAATAATTTTTGAAGTATGAGAATCCTTTTTACTTTCCTTTTATTGTCAGTAAACTTTTCACCTCCTTATGGAAATCTAAAAAAATGTAATTGACTGAGACATAATCAAGAGCTGTAGATAGTCTAAAAGACAGTAGTTGATAACATAAATAAACCCGGTAATAAACTTTTAGACCTAGATATATGTTTTTTAAAGCAATATGTTTTTCCCACAGGGCATTATTTTAGATTCAGTGTATCAGTTTATGGACTATATCTAACTTAACTAAAAATTATTACCACAATATTATATATTAGAATCATTAAAGTAACCTGGTCACACCTCCTCTACTATCTCAAATTTTAGAAAATTATTTCTAAATCAACCAAGCTGAGTAACTTTGTAAATAGAGAACATTGCTTTCATAGTGTTGTTCTGATTGTGACATACAGTCTGGTGTTATTCATAGTGTGTGGAAGCTTGCAAGTATGTTTTGTTCCTAAGTATATTTTTGTCTTAAGTGTGGGACATAAGATTAAGGGAATTTAGATTTAGGGAAGTTTGATAAGCTTCCAATGTAGTATTTTTGGAAATACTACCCGTACCATGATCCACGCTAGAAAGGCAATGGGAAATTAGGGACGTGAATAGGTGAATCAAAAATTGGTGTAGGAAGGAGGTGTTTAGGTCTTTGGAGAACTGGACCGACTTCTTGGTTCTCTACAGACTCTATTGTAAGGATGGGATACACCTAAATAGGTAGCAGCTGTGCTTGGGTAGAAAATTGCTGTGAAGTTGAAGGAGTATTTAAACTAGGTACTTGGGGGAAGAGCAACTACACACGTACCATACAAGATAGTGTAGAAAGAGAACTAGAACTTAGTAATAAATCAGGTGATGAAGTGGAGGGAGGGGTTGTACTATTTAACAGGCACAGGGTTAAAAGAGTAAAAAAAATAAAATAAAAAAAAAAACTTTAAATTGAATGATGGCTAATATAAGAAGTCTCATGAATAAGATGAATAAACTGTAATTATTCATGTAAAAAAAAAGATATGACATGGGAATAACTGAAACATGGCTGGGTGATAGCTATGACTGGGCTGTTAATTTACAGGGTTACAGTGTGTTTAGAAAAGACCATACAAATAAGGGGGAGGGGTATATCTTTATGTAATATCTTGTCTAAAGCAAGCATTGCGGGAAGATATAGATACAGGAAATGAACATGTGGAGTTATTGTGGGTAGAAATTCATGGAAGTGAAAACAGTAATAAAATTCTATTAGGAGTCTGTCATTAGCCACTAAATATAACAGAACCCATGGAAGATCTACTACTACAAGTAGATGAGGCAGCTAATCGAAATGAGGATGTTATTATGGGTGACTTCAACTACCAAGACTTAAATTGGAAAACTAAAACCTTTCGATCTCTGAAAGGAAACATGCTTTTGTCAATAACTAAAAATAATTACCTTTCAGAACTGGCCCAGAAGCCAACTAGAGGGAAGGCTCTTTTAGACTTAATATTAACTAACGGACCGATAACAAGTTCAAGTTGGGGGGCATCTACGAAATTGTGACCACAATATAATTAAATTCCCCTTATCCCTCAATAGCCACAACTGGGAAAAGGTCTTCAAATATAAGAGAATAGATGCTAAGTGGGATATTTTTATTAAACATCGTACGCACTCACTGAGAGAGGTACATACATTATGGGAATAAAATAGTTAGAAACAGGAAAAATACAGTGTGGATGAAAAAAATGTAAAGGAGGCAATAAATAACAAGAAGACTTAAGCTACCTAGATTAATGGGGTTTTACATGACAAAAGCATATCATGTCTGGTTTGTCCTGCTTCAGCTTTCAGTGTCTTCATAAGGGGGCATGTATGATTTGTTTGTATAGCATATCATGTGACCCAGCAGGCTTGACAACACCATGCCTTTCCACACTGTGTGCTCACTCTAGTCAAGCAAAGGTCTGTTAGGGTAGAAGTAGTAGTTAGGGTAAGTGTGGTGTGTGTATGGATACGTTTTTGCTGCAGCAGAAATATACCCTATAGTTTTAACTAGGGTATTTGCTGTGTAAAACAAATTAAGAATTGACCTGTCAATTCTTTGAATGGATCCAAAAGATGCATCAGAAAGACGCATGTAAAACCCACATCAGCGATCAGACGTCTGAACGCCGATGCGTGTTTTACATTGAAAGCAATGTAAATCTTACTGCACATTGTTAGATGCATGTTTAGGTCCATTTTGGGTCCGAAAAATGGATTCAAACACGCATCTAAAAAAAGCAATGTGAACATACCCTTAATGTTAAGAATTTTAAGTAGCTACAATGTAGCTAGAACTTCTGTCTTTCAGTAAAGAGGTCTTAGGTTCAAATCCCAGCAGTAACTGAACATCTGGATTTTTTTCTTAATGCACATACCTGATTGAGGTTTCTTTTTTTCCTTTTATTTATTTGCACTGTTTGGCTAATTACTAAGGAGCACTGTGGATGGAGGTAGAATGAAAGCAGCTGTGGTTGAACTCACACAGCAGTTACTAGGCACGGAAGAGACTGACAGCAGCTGCCTGAGAGGAGAGGTGATGTTGGACCATGTGCGGTTGGTACTGAGGAGCTCTTGTCACTGGTCATTTCCTTTAGAGATGAGCTGTACACTATGGATCACTAAGGTAGCAGCTAAAGCAAAAAATAGTACAGAATTTTTGTTAAACATGAATGGTGAAAATGTTTATTATTTAATTTGCGAGCGTCCCACATCAAGTTTACTTCATGGTAAAACCGCTTTAAGCTACTGGAGACAGAAGGCATATTTGCCAAAGAGAGCAAAGCAAGCCCCAAAATATTCTTCAACTATATAAATAGTAAAAAAGGATATAACCTGAAAATGTTGGAGATTTAAAAAGTAAAGAGTGATGCGGGGAAAGAGAATTTATTAAACCATTTTTTTCCACTGTATTCATAGAGGCACATGACATTCCTGTTGATGTTTAGGGGATGAGGTAAACTCTACCTAAAATGTCCTCCTGTCTAAAGCAGGAAGAAGTGCAGCTCCACCTTAAGAAGATTAAAATACACAACTCAACATGCCCTAATGCTATACACCCTCGTGTCCAATGTAGCAGTCCTTTTGTTGTAAATTCCTATGCACTGAGCTCCCATCGGACTAAGGGCAAATCTTAAACGTATAAAAAAAAATCTGTCTACCAGCACAAGAAAAGTTGAAATGCATTAAAAATATAGGTGTACCATCCCTCTCATGCGCTTTCTAGCCCTTTTGCTCCTATTCATAGATTGATGGCTTGAAAACAGAAATCGCTTTAAAACAAAGCCATGACCATTGGCCTTGGAAAAGAAACTGCTACTGCCTGTGACTGACAGTGATACCAACCTATCTGGATATAACAACAGAGTATATAAATAGAAACATTCTTGCTGTAACAATAAAATAGACACATGCTTATCAACGTAAAACACTGTTGCCACCAAGTATTCAATTGTTAAGAAAAATATCAGCATATTTAGAATCAAAAATGGTAAAAATATGGACAACATATGGAATACATATCAAAATATAACTATATAACAAACTGTTGTTACTAAGTGTCCAATCATTAGGAGATATATTAACACATTTAGACTCAAGAACTGTAAGAGTATAGGCAACATGTCGGATGCATACCAAGATATCAATGTAAAAACTATTTTTGTCAGTATACATACAAGATAATGCTTCCAAGAGTAATCAAAACCAAAGTTCAAATAAATATAAGAATAAATATCTAAATTAACCACATAAATAAAATAATCTAGAAATGCTGCAATAAATCATAATGTTATTTTAGATAACATATTATACCAATAGCAAAATCATAAACATCTATAACCACAGATATTTCAATAAGAAGGAGTACAGCTAAGCATAAGGAAACAAAAAAAAATCTAAAGATTTAGACCCATTTGGAATATAGTATTTAGATAAAGATCCCAAAAGCTTCCCTTTTTAAAAGTGTTTCCTTCAATCCCCTCCACATATCGGTCTTTTGAGATACTCCAATCCAAAAAAGCAGAAAGTGTCTACAGAGCCCTAATAAAAATTCTGTAAACATTTTGACACTAATATTATCAACTTTGCAACAATTAACCAAATTTTCCATAATCCTCATCTTAAAACTGCGAGTTGTGCAGCATATGTAATTTAGGTTACATACCAAACAAGTGATACCATATACTACATGTGTAGTCTCACAATCAATCTAATATTTTATTTTAAAGCTGGCTTTGCCATCACTAGAACTGGACTCATTTGTCACCTGCACATATTCACAAGTGTGGTATCTGCCCCTACCGCACCTGAAAAAATCTTTTCTATCTAGCCAGGTATTTAGTGACCAATCATCAGAAAAGAGGCAGCTAGGTGATAATCTAGACCCCAAAGTCAGACCATGGCTAGCAACAAAACAAACTTCTTTGTCTAGAATACTTGAAAAAAACTAATTTTGGTTTAAAATGGGTATTTAAAAAAAAAAGTAACTACCTAATTAGATTCTTTACTGTACTGTAGACAGTTGAGTAAGTCACTTCATAAGAATTTTTAGATAAATTCCTGTTATGTCCTAGTCTGAACCTGAGCAGTAGCTCTACGCGAGAGCTAATCTTGATAATCCCTGTCTTTTAGATGTTTTTCATCTATGGCTGTAAACTGGGTGAGAGTTTCCTGATTGGAGCATGTTCTTTTGGTTCTTATGAATTACCCCATAGGAATTGCATTAATAGTATGTGGATGACAACTTCTAGCATGTAGAACTGTTTACCCAGCACTTTTTTTTCAATTTAAGGAAGTGACTCAACTATTGTTACTAAGACTACCTGCCATGTCTATGTAAAAAAAAAAAAGAAACATTTTAGGAGCATCAGTTTAATATGCAAGTTTGATATGCAAGTTGTTACGATTTAATTAACTGATGAAGTCTGGTACGGAAGATACATCACCACGCCACATGATGAGTAAATCATCTATATATTGCCTGTAACAGACAATGCCACTCTTATGACCACTGTTATCTTTGCCTATAAACTTCTCCATCTACCATGACATGTACAAATTTGCAAAAGGGGGGAGAAACTTACTCTTTAAGGTGCTCCCTGCATTTGAAGAAAGAATTGGGAGTCAAAAGAGAAATAGTTGTACTTAAGCAAATATTGTTTTACTTCCAGTATAAATTCTGATAATTCTTCAGGGAAATGACTGTGTTTGCATAGATGGTCTGCTAAAGCTGTTATCGCTAGGTCATGCGCAATACAGAATATAATGAAACCACCTCACATGATATCCATATATAATTTGGTGACCATTGAAACTTGTCAAAAATTTGTAACTAACACAAATCCCAGTGTGGAAAAAAACCAAATGGTTGAAGGTGTTTATCTAGCCATTGGCATAACCTTTCATTCAAAGACCCTATACCAGCAATGATTGGTCTAAGGGTGATGGAAAAGTGCCCTTATGCACTTTGGGCAACCCATGGAAGATAGGAAGAATTGAGGAATCAAGACATAAATAATGGCCACTCTTCTGTGAAAAAATGCCTATATTAAGATCGAAGACAAGATTTTTCAATAGTTGAATAAAGGAAGCAGTAGTATCATATTTCAATGTCCTATAAACAGGGGGCTCAAAACGCATTAGAGGGATGGTAGCCATACGTTTTTAATTTTTGAATGAAGTTTATATTTTTAACTTTTCTGGTAGTGGAAGACAGATATCTTTCATTCGTTCACTGATTAATGCAAATTTAGGCAAATGGGAAAGGACAATCCATTTCATGATTACTTTTTTAAATGGAAAAACTGGGTAAAACTGACATGGAAAAGGATCTTAGTTAACAGTAAACTTAACTGTAGCCGGTATCAGCCAGCCACTGTCAAGGCAAATAGGATCATGGGGTACAGATGTACATGATCGGAACATCATTCTCCCACTATACAAAACATTAGACAGACCATACATGGGATTCTGTGTAAAGTTTTGGGCAGTGGGGTACAAGAAAGGCATTGTAGAGCAGATTCAAAGGCAGGCAACAAAAAATAATAAAAGGAATTGGTGGTCTAAAGTATCCTAAAATATTAAAACGAAGGTTATTTACATAGTTACATAGTTTGTAATGCCGAAAAAAGACAGACAGTCCATCCGTTCAGCTATTGTGTAATGGTTGATTCAGAGGAGCAAAAGATAAAAAAAAATAAAAAAAAAAAAAAAAACACAAACATAAAAATAAATAAAAGATTAAAAAAAAAAAAATACATATGCAAAAAAAAAAAAATAAAAAAATAAAAAAAAAAAAAAAAAAAAAAAAAAAAAAAAAAAAAAAACCCCCCATGAGGTAGAATTGTCCTCATTTTAGGGAAAAAATTTCTTCCCAACCCCAATCTGGTAATCAGAATAAATCTCTGGATCAACGACCCTTCTCCAGAATCCTAGTCGCTAGTTTAGAGAAATGATGGCTTTGGTGGGGTCCTAATAAATATGTATAAGAAAACTAAGGGTTAATATAGAGATCTCCTTTGATTTATTTATTTCAAAGACTGTTTCAAGAACAACTGGGCATTCTCTACATCTAGAAGGTTTATACATAAACACAGAAGGAGTTCTTAACAGTAAGAGAACTGAGACTATGGAACTCTCTGATAGAGGAAGTTGTCATGGTGAATTTACTAAATGAGTTCAAAGGAGACCTTGATACATTCCTAGTGTGCAACAATATAAGTTATGATGACTAGAATCCTGGAGAAGAGCCATTGATTCAGGTATTTATACCAGTTGCCAGAATGGATTTGGAAGGGAATTTTTTCCTAAAATGAGTACAGTTGGTTTCTACCTCATCAGGTTTTTGCCTTTCTCTGGATTAACATTATAGGACAGTAAGCTGAACTGAATGGACATGACTTTTTTCAGCCTTACAAACTATTTAACTATGTAATAATGTCTAATTCCATGGTACAATCTGGCACACAAGTATAAAGTGTGCAGCAAAAATGTGCATAGATCTCCTACAGAAAAATCCATAATATGAAAGAGCCATTATATTTCTGAGATGCATGTATGATTCTAAAAATTCAGAACTCATATCCTCAGCATTAATTGACTATATGCTTGCATAGAAATTTCTTGTTCATTTTTATTATGAAAAGTGAGTTTTTTTCAATAGACTATACAATAATATAAATTAGATAAAAGGTAATGACAGCTGTAATATGAGACCTTTTTTACACTAGCCAAAGATTGCTACATTTGGCTAATATTACTTATCATTGGTGTTGTGATTCAGATTCAGGTCAAAGTAAAATCCAGGCATTTTGATTTGGGTGATATTCACCATAAAATCAACTGTTACCATAACCCAAACCATAAATTAGAGTTAGAGTTAAGTGTAAGAGTTTTTACTGGGTTTAAGTGGTTCAACTTATCCATTCCCCAATACGTCTGGTCCAGCGTCGCTTCCGACACACCACCACATTAAGGTTATCTCTGAGAAATCAGCCTGAAAGCGACTAAAGACAGAATTGATGTTGGTGCGACAGCACAGAAACACTGTGAATGGGCAAACTGACCTATTTAAACGCAGCAAAAATTACATAACCCTTATTTTGGAGTACGTTTATGATTAGAGTGAAAAAAATTAGGTTCAGGTGGTAATAATCCTGATTTTTTACAAGTTCATTCTTGAAACTGAACAGGAGTCAGTTTTGAGTAACTGTACTTATTAGTATTGGTAAACCTTACCATTGTAATGATCCTTCTGGCTGCTGTGGAATTAAACTCCTCGATAGAGGGGATTCTAGTGATGAAAATGTCTATTAGATCCTCAGCAATAATTTTTAAAAGCTTTTATCTGCTGTTTATAAATGTTTTCTATGTAAAACCCACAGGTCCAAAGAGAAAAGTTTGGTAATCGGGTTGACTATTATTTTATAAATCACCACTAAAAAAATGCTTCTGAGTGACCTATATGGAAGCTCTTCCACTTCACCATTCATTACTTCAATATATGTAATAGTTCATAAAACATTCATAATTCAAATGTCCTTCAAAGACTCTATTCTGTACAAAATCCAAGCTAAAATAACACACTTTATGAAATTCAAATGCATATAATACAAAAAATGATATACTCATATGTTAGTGGAATCAAGTCCTTTCCTCATTCTGAGTCCATAGTCCCGGTGGGATAGTACGAGAATCGCCAGCCGCCAGCAGAGAGTCCGCACACCTGTGCGATGTTTCGG
This sequence comes from Phyllomedusa bahiana, assembly GCA_025379985.1. Lineage (NCBI taxonomy): Eukaryota > Metazoa > Chordata > Amphibia > Anura > Hylidae > Phyllomedusa > Phyllomedusa bahiana. The sequence goes on from JAODAL010011509.1 coordinate 83,276, forward strand.
TGGAACTCCGCCTCTTTTTCAAGACGCAGCAATTACCTTAGAAGCCTTCTTTCATACATGTCTCCCTTAGAGTTTTGGTTTGCATTCCTAATTAAAAATATATCCAAATGTTTACAAATTAATGGTTAATTTATAGAATCAGTAATGCTTTATCAACCTTGTTTTACTTTGAGTTTTAAATATGCTGCATGTTTCTTTTCAGCTCTTGATCCAGCAAAAGACCCTTGTTTGAAAATGAAGTGTAATCGACATAAAGTATGCATTGCCCAAAATCAGGAGACAGCTGTATGTGTCAGTCAGAGAAGACTCACCCATAGGTATGTGTTCACTCTAGTTATGTATCTAAATATTTTGCAACATAGCACTATGTGTTAATAAAAGATAAGGTTAGGAAATGAAAATGACATAATTATTACTAACGTGGCTTAACTTGTTAATTTTATGAAAATTTTGGGAAAAAAAATATATGGATCTAGGGAAGAATAATACTGCACATAAGGCACCAACAGAAGCCTGTGCAGTATCACACACAAACTGTTAGGTCAATATCAGGGAACCAAACAACCTCTTTTTACAGTACATACTCTGATCTTATACATCTCCGCTGTTCATAAGCACTAATTATGTTGGTGTGTAAAACCTCTATAATGATGCCAGACAGGGAATAAAAGCAAAATTATACAAAGATTAATGAAAATGTTAGGGAGTTAAATAATTAGAAAAACTCAATTGTAAGATTAATATAAATTTTTGTTGATCGTCCATTGACTAACAGCTTTTAAAAATGTCTATCATTTCAATATAGTAACTTGTATTATTCTGCTTCTTCTAATTGTTGAGAGTTCTTTGAGCATATATTGTAATTCTATTTATTTAAATAACCCTTCTTTCCCTAAAGGCATCAGTTTTGGGTTACTAATGTGTATACATTTGGTCTAGTAAAATAGCAGATTATTTTATTTAGACTCCTGGTCACATGGCTTACATGTATGGATAAAGCCATAAAGGACAAATGTTTGTTCTACTTATGATAACAACCAATGATGTAAAACGTAAAAACAAATGCGCAAAATCTCAGGATTTGCATATATTTAATACACATGTATTAATTCATATGTCATTCTTTATCTGTTTTAAAGGATGCCTGTTTCTGAAGACGATAGCAAACAAGCATTTTATTCTTCGTTTTTTCCTTGTAATCAAGTCTTGTTTTGTATTAGACAGTGTAAAAATGCAGTCATTGTGAAGAGCACAGTGATTATCTTATAAAAATGAGCATTGTTTGTCACATATAAAAAATCAAGCTCTGCACTTTGTTTATGAATTCCTTATTTTATTGATGTATAGAATATGTCACCTGATGCATTCATCTCTGTAAAAGGGGATTTTAGCCATATTCAGTATTGTGATTTATATTTTTATAGAATTATTTTCTTAATTATTTTTATCCTATAAGCTTTATTGTGTCTACTAAACTTTCTATTGATGAAAATGCTGTCAATCATTCTTTTATTATAGAGTGAAGATTGTGACAATAATAGGGCTGGACAGCCCTTAGGTAACAATTTGTTAGACAATAGAGCCAGAGTCATTGTGGGAACACATTGGGGTGATGCTGTTGTTTGTTTTCGCTGAAGCGTAAAAGCATGTTATTTTTTTAATATAATACTGCAGCTCCTACAATACTTAGACATATTTAATTGAAAGTGTGAAAAGGAAACAAAAGGTGCATGTAAGGATTTGTATAAATACATTTTTTAATATAAAAATTTATACCATGGGTAAATATTAAAGACATGCTCAGGGAAATACAAAAAAAGACTCACAGATCTTACCTTTCCTTTGCTTTTTATTTCTGTGAGTTTTAACATTTTATCTTATTTTTCAGCTGATAGTAATAGTGGTCTATAGAGTTATGTGTGCCCTGTACATACCATGAATATTCCCACAGCTCTTTCCCTGGTCATTCTGTGTCCCTCTTGCTTTTCTAAACACTGAACTATAAATTTTATATTTTCCACGCACTTTCTACTCCCTGCACATCCTTCTACTGTATATCCTCTTTTGTCTTTCATGTTGAGTTAGAGAATCCTAATATAGTGCTAATGATGCACCTTTTAATGGACCCACAGGTTCTGTAGCCTTTTTCCCCCAGGAAAAGTTGAATTGGCCCACTCAGCACAATGTCAGTTTATTAATGGGGATCTCCTGTTCATGGTTACATTACACCACAGTTAGTGTTACATAGTACGGTTGAAAAAAAGACATATATCTATCAAGTTAAAACAGGGGTGGAGAAAGATGTGCTTAAAGGGAGGGGTATAGGGAATTGTAAAGCTTTGTTCCCCCTACTGATGCAGACTTTGGAACCCGTAAGGCAACAACCAATCTATGCTAAAGGAATATTTAATTCCTGATCCCAAAATTGCCATAAGACTGGATCCAGATGTTTTATAAGTATTAATATTATTTAGTTGTAAGTTGTTAATCTAAGCCTTTGTTGAAACCCTCAAAATGTTCCTGGCTGTCGTCCCGGACTCTCAGGGAGGCATTCCACAGATTCACAGTTCTCATGGTGAAGAACGCTTTTCTCCTTTGTAGATTTAATTCTTTTTTCTCCAGAAGAAGGGAATGTCCTATTGTCTTTGGAAGGGGTTTAACATGAAATAGCTTTTCATCATACTTTTGGTAGGGGCCATTTACATACGTACATAAATTAATCATGTCCCCCTGTAGCTGTCTTTCTCCAGACTAAATAAGTTTAGTTCTTTTAACCTCTCCTCATAACTAAGATAACTTCTATTCACCTTATTTAGTTTGGTGGCTCATGACATTTTTTCTTTATACTGGAGCCATGATCTGAACAGGCATATAAAACAAGTGAGTACACCAATGCTTTATATAGCGGTTAATATTACATCCCTGTCCCGTGAGTCCCATGCCTCTGTTAAAAAACACGCAATATCCTGTGGCCCTTAGAGGCAGCTGATTGACATTGCATGCTGTTCTGTAATTTATGATCTACAAGTACAGATTCTTCTCAAAAAGTTTCTCCCAGTTTTTCCCTAGAACATATTGTACATACAGATTATTAGTACCCAGATGCAGAACTTTACAGTTATCCACATTAAACCTCATTTGCCAAGTGGATGCCCAAACACTGTGTGTTCAGGTCAGTTTGCAATTTATGAACATCTTCCATACATTGCACTACTCTACATAGCTTGGTATGATCTGCAAAAATAAAAACAGGGCTATTAATACCCTCCCCTATATCATTAATAAATACATTTAATGAAAGAGGACCCAGTACTGAGCCTTGAGATACATCACTTATAACCGGGGACCATTCAGAGTAGGAATTATTTACAACCACTCTCTGAGTAATCGTAAATAATAATAATGATCTGATAGACAGTTTTCAATCCAGTTACACACTATCATTTCTAACCTTATGGACATTGATTTATCCAATAGGTGCTTATGAGTGTCAAACACCTTTACAAAATCTATAAACACTGTATCCACATTTACCCCACTATCCAGACATCTATAAACCTCTTCATAAAACAGATCAAGTTGGTCTGACAAATTCTGTTCTTAGTAAAACCATGCTGGCAATCACAATAACATTATATTCAGCCATAAATTTCCTTATTTTGCTTGCTAGACTTCTGGCATTTGTGAACAGACACTTTAAATTCACTTCCAGATTTACACATTCAGTAGATGAAATGGGATTACAAGATATATTGCAGGTACCTATATCTTCATTGCTGGTTTGTAACACATGAGTCTGTATCTACTGGTCTAGTCCACCCCACACAGTCTACTTCACCACCCACCAATATAGTCTGCCCCCTCTTTAACCAATCAACCCTTACATTTTCTAGCTTGTCCTCACTTCTCATCTGCACACCTTCTGGAATTCTCTCCAACAGCACAACAGACCTCCTTTCATTCAGGTGCAAACAATCTGTAGAAAACAGATTGTGCCCTAATGAAAAATCAGTCAAATGCTCTAAAAATTCTTCTGTCATACACAAAGACTTTAGTTATGCATTTAACTTACTAAGCTTGCCACTGTCTTTCCTGCATTACTCATGGTACAGGCAGTATTCCAGAGAGCACAACCTTGGGGGTCCTTCCCTTCAACCTGGAGCCTAGATCTTTAAAATTATTCTTTAGGATCCTCCACTTACCATGTATTCTGTCATTGGTCCCAACATGGACCATGACAACTGGGTCATCACCAGCGCCTCCTAATAATCTGTCGACTCCTTCCACAACATGCCATACCCTGGCACCAGGGGGACAGAAAACCATTTTGTTGAGGCGGTCTTGGCAAATTATTTTACCCTTATATGCACTAAGGTTGCCATTTCTGAGACTGATGTCCTAGCATTGTAATACAACTTGACTATTTTGCTAGTAAGCTCAGGAACAGAAGAGGCCTTCTTTAACTGGTACTTCATTAATGCAGCTAAATTAACCCTGTTGTCTAGAAAAGCTGGCTAGCAAGAATAAGAGTCTAGAAAAGTGTCAAAAGACAAATTAATTTGTCTATTAATGGCAATGAAATGCATAAACATATTGAAGAACTTAAGCTACTTTAATGATCCTCCTTAAAATGTTCTGGTAACAACTATGTACAGACGTGCAAAAAGGAGTATGTATCCCATGTTGCAATCAAAACAGTCCCCTGTGGTGCTTATTCCTTTTATTTTAGTATTAGCATTGCCATAGTGGTTGGTTACATAATTATTAGCTTTATCTATTCTTGGACAAATTGAACATAGAGTCACCACTAAATCAACCCTACTACAAACATCTTGTAGATGTATATGCAGCTATGGAAGTAATTTAACATCTTTAAACAGAGGTATAATACATTTTTCAAATATACAGAATAGAAATGCTACAAAGAAGAGTTAGGTCTAGTATAACATCTTACTGAAGGAACAACCTAACCTTTTGTCTGCATATAGTGTAATGAATAATGCCATCATAAATCTGTATTGAGGGGGGGGGGCGGGGGGGGGGGGAGGGGAGGGGGGGTTTTCATATTAGACTCCCCCAATTTTTACAAAGGTCTTATAGATAGGTTCATATGCCAGATACATTCAATTTAAAGAACTATACACGAAGAGATTTTATTTCAATTAATTACATATTTTTCCAGATAATGTAGCAACACAATTTATCGCAATAATTCAATGTTGAGGGTAAAAACAGAATTTACTTTGTAATGTCCATTTCTAAAACAAATTGCTACAAAAGTCTAAAAATGAAAATAAGTCTACTGTTAAAAGAAATGCTTTTAAACCTTACCAAACTGTTGGACTTTGCAAATTGAAAAAGTCCTTCAAACACGAGTTGTAGTTAAAAAATTGAACAGGTTACAAAAGCTTCAAGTATAAAAGAAGAACAGCATGAAGTTTCGGCGGGAATGTTTAGTTGCTCTTAGTTGGCTGAAAAATTAGGTGCCAGCATGAACAAAATGGGAAGGTTATAAAAGGAAAACATGTGGATAGACAAATAATATATGCAACCCAATGTGCTTTGAATATAGAAATTGCACAGCAAAACAAGTGAAAAACAAATGAGTAGATTTATAAGTCAATGTTTATGACACAACTGTTATTAATCCGCTAAATAAAGGGGGATATACATATATAAATGCCAAAAAATCATCACCTACACCCAAGCAGAATAAAACCAGGTTACAGTGAACTAAAAAAAAGCAATCCTGGAGTGTGGATGATATTAATATTTATTCTGTGATCTACTGCTGTTTTAATGAACCAAAAAAACTGCTCAAAGAAGACAATCATTAATATTATGGGGTTGCATGTCAGGTAAAGGACTAGGGGAGATGGCAAATATTTTTCCTATAGTCGATGCACAGGTGTACATAGAAATTTTGAATACTTTTTCTACTCTATTAGTAGTAAAAACAATGACTGATAATGACATGTTAAGCAAACATCTAATCCAAAAAAGATAGGCGACAACATGTCCAAAATTCACCCTCAAAACATTTTTTGTAATACATTTTTGAGGGTGAATTTTGGACATGTTGTCGCCTATCTTTTTTGGATTAGGTAGACTGTAGACATGCAGGCTCACAACTAACCTGTTATCAGACTCCTGACCTTTGTGGGTTTTGATGGTACATTAATAGTTTATTTTGTGGAGCCCTTCAATGCTTTTCACTATGTTTTTGTATAATAGTAATCAAACAGTCCAAAATCTGATTTAAAGTTTATGGTGGAAATTTGAGAAAGTGGTTAATAACAAGGCTCCATTCTGCAAAGCTGATTTGTCAGCCCCTCTTTGAGAAAATTAGAACCTTCTTGATGTAGAATATTAGTTACCATTAGTGAAATCCATCCCTTAACCCCTTAAGGACCCAGCCTGTTTTGACCTTGCTGACACAGCCCTATTTTTGAAATCTGGGACATTTGTTCAATTTATGTGAGGAATACTTTCTTCTGACCACTTTTACTATTCATGTGTTTCCAGAGATTGTTTTCCATGACACATTGTTGCTTTTAAGTTAGTAAGAAATTTTTATCCCATACAATCTTGTTTGTTTGTGGAACAAAATATTCAAAAATTTCATGAGAAAAATTGGAAAAATGTGCGATTTTGAAAGTTGCAAAATTTTTCTGCCGTGCAAGACAGATTATTATTCACCACAAATTAGTTTATAACTAGCATTCTACCCATTTGGTCACTATAGGTTTGGCATCATTTTTTATAATGTCTTTTTTATTTTTAGACATTGGATAGGGCTTAGAAAATTAGTAGTAATTTCTCACGATTTTCAAGAAAATTTGCAATATACATTTCTTTAGGGACCACTCCAGTTCTGGACGTGGCTTGAGGGGCCTGCATGTTAGGATACCCCATAAGTGACGCCATTGAGAAACTCGACCCATTAATGTATTTACAGCACTATTTAGGAAGTTTCAATAAACCCTTCAGATATTTTCACAGAAATTTAAGCAAAGTGGAGGTGAAATTTCAAAATTTCACTTTTTTTGCAGATTTTTCAATATTTATCCATTATTCACTGGAATACGGTAAATGTGACTAGGTAAATGCAACTTATATTCAATTCCCCCAGGGTCTGCCGTTTTTAGAGATATCTCCATATGTGGCCCTAGTGCATATTTTGCGTTTCACCATAAGCCCAGAATAGGAGGTGCACTACTACTACTCTGGGGAGGTCTCATTTTCAATACGATTTTATTGAGGCGCCATTTCAGGTTTTGGGGACCACCTAAGGTGCTAAACTTAATAAACACCCTAAATAGACGCATTTTTGTAAACTACAACCCACTTAATGATATATATCCAGGGTGCATTGAGTTTATATGTCCCCACAGGTGATTCACAAATTTTTTTTAGCATAAGGCTGTGAAAATTAAAAAAAAAAAAAATTTCAATAATCTGCAATTTTAGCTTAAAATGTTTCATACTATAAAAAGGAATCCTGGAAAAAAGAACCTTAAAACTTTGTTATAAGCAATTTATTCAAGTTCGGCCAAGACCCTAATGTGGGTGTAAACTGCTGTTTGGGGCGCTATGCACGGCGTATAAGGGAGGGAGAGCTATTTGGCTTTTGGAACGCAGATTTTGGTAGGGCCACATGTCGCATTTGCAAAGGCCCCAAATAGCAGAACAGGCCGAAACCTTCCAGAGTCGCCCCCCATTTTGGATTCAAACACCCATCAGAGTATCTCATCTAGGGGTGGTTACTGTGCATTTTGATGCACAAGGTGTTCCATAGTTTTTTTTTGGCATTGGGCAATGAAAATGGAGGAAAAACGCAGAGTATGGTCATTGTTTTTGAGTTTCAATTTTACAGCATTTCGCTGTTGCAGTGTAATTGATGTGATAACTTTTACTATGGGGGTCGGTACAATTACAATGATATAGATTTTATATAGTTTTTTCTTTTTTTATTACTTTTTACACAGTAGAAATACAGTCTATCAAAAAATCTGCGTTTTTATTTTGTCATATTACTGACAGCCATAACTTTTTTTTATTTTTTTTTGCTTTGGGGTGTGAGAGCTGTGTATGGCTTTGTTTTTTGCGGGATGAGTTGAAGTTTAGTTTTATTGGTACCATTTATGGGGTGCAATATGATGCTATGTTTTTATTTTTTTATTTTTTATTGCGGTAATGTACGTATATATGACCTGGTAGCTTTACTTCAGCAGGTCAATACGATTACTATGATAACCAATTTGTATTATTTTTTTATGTTTTATGCTTTTATACAATAAAAACACTTTTATTCAACCAGGTAAATACGGTTTTAGCATCGCCATAGTCTGAGAGCCATAACTCTTTAATTTTTCTGTGCCTTGGGAGCTGTGTAGGGAACTTGTTTTTTGCGAGATGAGTGAAGTTTTATTAGTATCATTTTGGGGGGACAAGGCTTTTGATCAGCTTTTAAATCCATTTTATGGAGGCCTGGGTGAAGAATAATACTGCAATCCTAGTAGTGTTTTTTATTTTTAATTTTAACAGGGGCTCACCGTGCAGTGTATCGTGATAATTTAGCTTTACTCTTTGGGTCGCTAGATTATGGCGATACCCTATTTTATATTGTTTTTTTATGTTGAAGCACGTTTAAAAAAAAGAAAAGATGTTTTTAGTGTGTAAAACATATTTATGCCATCACTATCTTTGAGAGCTATACATTTTTTATTTTTCCGTATACAGAGTGTATAAGCTATTTTTGTTTTGCGGGATGAAACTGACGTTTTATTGGTACAACTTTGGCGTTTCTAGGAGTTTTTTGATCGCCTTTTTTATTCCATTTTATGTGTTGCGGGACGAACAATAATTTAATTCTGTGATTGTTTTTTGTTTGTTTTTTTACGGGTTCACGTACAGTTTAATTAACATGACAGTATTTATAGGGCAGGTCGTTACGCATGCGTGGCGGCATACCAAATATGGGCTACTTTAATTTTTTAACTTTTTTGGGGCGATTGGCGTTTGTTAAAGGGGAGAAAAAGGGCGGTGTACGTATTTTTATTTTATTTTTCGTGTTTGTGCTTTACTTGTTTTTCACTTTTTTTTACTTTTTTTCACTTTTTTCACATTTTTATTTTACTTTTCCCCCTAGGGGATTTGAATGAGAGATCTTTAGTCTCTATTCAAATTAGAAAATCAGAGCATAGATTGTTGCTTATGACTGGTTCTATGACAACTGTCAGTCACGATGCGGGGACATGCCCAATCAGGGCACGGCCCGGGCACATCGTGACGTAACAGACAACCCAGAAGGCATTCTTGCCTTCCGTGACTGTCTGTCAGAGGGAAGCGGAGCTGGCACGGAATCGTGCGATCCGTTTGCGCTGCTGCCGCCGACGGAGACGCAGGAGGAGCGTATTCCTCCTGCGTCTCCGCTTAGTTAATTGCGACCCGATCGTCGCGATAATAAAGGGGTTACCGCGCCCACCCCGGAGGATCGGCGGTCGGAGCCGACGCTTGCGGGATGTCAGCTGTTAATATACAGCTGGACACCCGCGCCGATCGCGCGACTCTGCTTTAGAGTTCGCGCGATTCCTCCAGGACGTATCCATACGTCCAGGGGGCGTTTAACCCCCAAACGACCTGGACGTATTGGATAGCGTCAAAGGTCGTTAAGGGGTTAAAGAATTCATTATAAAAGCTCAGAAATGTATGCTTTATGCTATAAAGTAAAATATCTGGACAAACCTTATCTAAGTGTGATCATTCCATTACTTTTGAAAAGGGGGTTTAATGTTATCTTTGATGCCTTTGTTAAAGATACTGAATTGTTTTTCATATTGCACTGTTAAGAACATGAGTAAAAAAAAATTATTTTTTTCTCTAAATGAATTCATTTAAAAAAAACATAACTATGTTAACTAGGCACAGCTATTTTTTTTCTAGGTGAAAGCCTTTCTATTCTCTGGTTTCAATTATTTGCTAACATCATTATTCCAACATAAAACAATAACTTGTTAACATTGGTCTCTCAACTATGCTATTTCCTAACAATGTATTTGAAATAAATTATTAATACACTAATTCTGCCAATAACGATGTTTTCTTTAATGTCTTTTTTTTTTTTTTTAACTTTTAAATTGATCTATTTTAAGATTAGTTTTAAAAAATAACCTCCAATGAGTGTAGAAGGGGGCTGAAATGGTATGACCTGAATGGAAATAGAATGATGGCTGGATGGAAAGACCTAGATACTAAATAAAATATTAAATATCAATTTCATCTCTCTTCCACTGTAAAGAAGGAGCAATAAGGCTATATCTACACAGCACAGGGTTTTCATTGGATTTACAGTGGCCGACCTGGGGATGTCAGCTTTTAATATACAGTGACACCCGCGCCGATCGCGCGAACTCTGCTTTAAGTTCCGCGTTCCTCAGGACTTTCCATACGTCCCAGGTGGGGAACCCCAAACACCGGGAGTTGGATACGTCAAGGTTTAAGGGGGTTAAAGGTTGGGACCAAGGACCTGTGTTTTTTTCAAAATTTCTCTAGTTATCTCTGATCTACTTAGTAAAAAAAGGTTCGATAGTTGTGTCAAAATTGCAATCCCCCAACCTCTTTTTTAAAGGGTTTTTGAGCGCCCCCAGAATGAAAAAGGGGCATAATAAAAAGCGAAACATGGAAGGGGCCAACCCCAAAAAATTTTGGTTTTCGCATTATTTAGCACTTTAAAAAGGTTTTTTAAAATCCAATGCTTTCCCTTGGCTTTAGACAGGTTTTTTTTGTGTACAGAGTTTAGGGCAGATTTATCAATACTTTCTAAAACTTAGTGTAAACTTAGTAAACACATGTATCTTAGGGCCACATGTATGAAAACTGTCTAGGTTTAAAAAAATCGAGTGCCCCCCCAAATTTTTTCCAGGCACTATATGAAATGAAAGAGGCGCTCTGATTGGTTGCTATGGGCAACAAAGTGAGTTTTAGACCTAGACAGTTTTCATACATTTGGCCCCTTTAATAAATCTAGGGTAGGTTTAGACTGTGTACTTGACCTTTACACCTTCTATTAGTTGGTTTACTTTATGCACTAATTGCACCAAAATTTTAAAGCTTTTTGGAAAATAAACACCCCTTTAAGTGCCCTCACCTTTGTCAGATGGGCACAGAAGTGTCTAGAAACTATCTGAAACACAGTAAATATGGGGAAAAGCATTATGCCATTATTTTTGGCAGAATTGCGTTAATAAATGACACAAAGATATAGGGCCACATGTATAAAAAGGGTCTTGATCTTAGACTTTCTTTGTTGCCCATAGCGACCAATCAGAGCGCCCCTTTCGTTGCATAAAATGCTCTGAAAAAATGAAAGGGGCGCTTGATTGGTTTTGCTGTGGGTAACAATGAAAGTCTTAGACCAAGACATTTTTTCATACATTTTGGTGCCCATATTTTTTTACAATTATTGTTAAGAGTTAATTTTTTCTCGGTGCATAGACAAATATACGGTATCTCACAAAAGTCAGTACACACCCTCACATTTTTTGTAAATTATTATATCATATATATTTTCATATACAACACGAAGATATGATACTGTGTCACAGTGTAAAGTATTCACTGTACAGATTGTATAATAGTGTAAATTTGGTGTGCGCTCAAAATAACACAACACACAGCCATCAATGTCTAAACCCCTGGCAACAAAAGTTAGTACACCCCTAAGTGAAAACAAAAGTGAGTACACCCATAGGGGAAAATGGACAACTTGTGCCCAAATTGTCAATATTTTGTTTGGCCACCATTATTTTCCAGCACTGCCTTAACTGTCTTGGGCATGGAGGTCACTGGTTGCAGCCACTGTAATGGTTTTTTTTATGAGGTGAATAACCCCCTTTTAAAAAAAACCCTATACTTTGACAGTCACTTGCTGTCCACGATTCTAGTGCAAGGCCTGACTGAGTGGGATGATGCATGACAGAGGGATTTAAAAGTCTTCAAGATGAAGTTAGTGCAGGTCTGGGGCAGAGGGTGCAGCATTTTTATCTGGAGTGTTTCTTTAATTATTAGGGTATGTTCACATGGCTTAACTGCGGGGTGTACAGTACGCCCCACAATTAAGCCGGGTGTTCGGGAGTCGCACCGGCCCCATAGAATGTCATTACTCGCGGCGCGTAAGCGCCGTGAATAAATGACATGTCAGTTATCTCCCAGCGCATACAATACGATTGTATTGTATGAGCGGGGAGAGGAGGCGTAATCCATAGTTCTCTATGAGAACTGTGGATTACCATAATTATTGGGGCACATTTTTGCTGTATTAGAGCACAGTACGCTTCAATAGGTGGGGGAAAAGTGCCCCAAAATAAGCAGTATGAAACATTTGCCTTATGGGGCACAGATAGCTCGCTGCACACTGTGGCTCAATGCACCAGCTGGGCCAGTGTCCTTCCCTATCTAGCAGTCGCTAGTTCCTCCCGACCCAAGTGGAGAGAAAGGTCACTGACATAGAATAATCCCTGAAGTTATGGAGAATTTAAAGTATTATTTGCAGTTATTTTACATTTTTTTTTATTTTTTTTTATGCTGTGAAACAATCCCTACTGCAATCAGGTGGAGGTGGTGGCCACCATAATCAGATTGTTTTACAATTAAGTTTTCTACAAATCTGGCCACATGAAATAATAATATTCAGAATTTTTTCCTAAAACTCCATACTCTCATTCCTCTGTTATTCCTCCTGGAAATTTGACTACATTGAAAACTAGCTGTTACTATTTTCACTTGTCACAGGGTCAAAATCTTTTTACCTTATGAAAAACAGTTCAATCTGTGCTGGTTGGGACGCCACTTTTTGACAAGGGAAAGGTAGCCCTTAGTTGCCAATTTATTCATACATTTCTATAATGAATGACAGGAGGAGACAGGACAGACTAGGACAGACAAGTCCAGAGAGCTGACTGTAGAGATGATGCATTACATAATACATTTTGCTATCAAAAAGATTCCATCCACATTATCTGGAAGAAATTAGGAGACTGTTGACACGATACAGCGCAGGTTGTTGTAATATTTTTAATTAAATGAATCTTTGTTTCGTTTCATATTAAATTCTATAAATTACATTTATTTAAATCTAATTGTCCTAGATGTTTCATGTGGATTAAAGAACCATGTAGAAATTAAACTAATTTACATGTTGCAGAACACTAATTTAGTCAAAGAACATGCACTATTAAAACACCGTTGGCTTAAAGTGGTATTTCCACCACACACGCCGATGGCATAGCGAAGGATACGCCATCGGCGTGTGATAGGTGCGGGTCCCACCTCTTGAAGATCTTGAAATGAGCCCCGAAACTTTTCTGTTTTGAATGGAGATGTGGTTGGAACTCGCCTATTGAAATCAATGGACGGTGCAAGTACAGACGAATGTGAGTAGAGCGGTGACGCTTATGTGAGTGCAACTGACACCCAAGGTCATGCAAAGGCAACCTCCAGCTCTGTAGTTCAAAAAAGTGAAAATGACTGTAACCTGTCAATTGTCAAGTATGGGGTAAGCAGTGTGTGAGCCTGCAGTTGAAATGGGTGTGGAACTTTTAGGTCTCGGCTCTGATGATGTGGGAGAGGGGTTGTCCTGGTGACATGTGGTAGTCTGGGGGTTGCCCTGATGCCTAATCCTGGCTGTGGAGATGACCAGAGCAAGGGGGTCTGAATAGGATCATCAAGAGTATACTCCTGGGACAGAGGAGAGAACCCACTGAGTGGAGTCACTGTGTGCATGTGTTAGATTAGGGCAAATTAACTCCGGAGATAGCCTGATGAGCTGAGCTAGGGTCCAGGGTGGCAGAAAACACCAGGGTCTTTTGATGGGAAAAAATCTAGACTCATTATTTAATGAAACCCCAGATTTAAAGAACAAAGACAATTCATGAGGAGAGGTGTTAAAGGTCCCTTTGTTTGTCTTCATTAGGGAAAAACAAGAAGATGAAGGGGAGATGTCTTTAGTGACAGATCACAGTTTAGATGTTTCCTGTGATAAAAGGAAATCACGGATCGGAAAAGGGGAAAATTTTTGGAGTTTTTTGGATGGCGCCCGGTGCTGTCTATGTAAAAGTGAGGTCTTTCCCCGGGTTTTTGAAGATGAAAAGTTCCCCAGGGAAACCGGGGGGGTGACACAGATGAAACAGTCCCCCAAAAGTAAAAGCTTTGCCCCAAGGAGGAAGGTTTCTATGTGACAAAGTCCTAGGGCCCTTTATCAAAGGTTATGTGGCAGAGTGATTTGGTCAGGGAATTGGTTGCAGCAGGACGTCTCAACATGTGTGCCATCGACGGGCCGGGCCAGGGGGGAGTCCAGCAGTGTAAGGTCATAACATGGTTCTACACATTAGTAGCTTTACATGTTGTGAAACAGCTAGCATGGGCTGGTTTCCCTTGGAATGGCCCAGCGTTGGGTGGGGGGCCCCATCCCCACATTCAGGATAGGCTTTTGCCAGGTTTTGGAGGTCTTTAAAGCCTGGTTGATTTTGGGGGTGTGGTTTCTGCCAGAAGCTGGATGAAGGTAAAGCAATGTTTAAAGGGTTTACCCCAGGGGTTGGGGGGCCAGAAATGCCCGAGGGGAAATGGGGCAAAAATGTACATTGGGGGGCTGGATGATGGGCCCCAAATAGGTAGAAGGGGGCTCTAGTGTGTAGCTAGTTGCCAGACGACCAGGGTTTTGTGCTAAGTTACTGACCTGGTCTGACCCAAAACTGCCTGAGGCCAGTCTTGAAAACTACTGGCCTTTTCAACGTTTAAAAATGTTGGATGCCTTAACAACTGTACCAAAAAAACGGGGATCTGAACAGGAGTAAACATAATTAAATTTTTATATATTGTGACGAGTGTCGGGTGGTAAGAGGGAAAGGGACAGTTGTCTGCCCAAGATTCTAGGTCTGTCAGAAACAGCAACCAAAATTTTGAAATATCAGAGATCTAAAAGATCTCTTGTTTGGGGTTTTAAAAAAACCCCATTTGAAGGGTGGTTTGCTGGGGGGGATAGCAGGGGGGCCCCCTCCACCTGGACAGGCGGCCTTTGGGGCTGTCAATTGGCCCAGGTTGTCTGCCCAATAAGGCCAGAGCTGCAGACACACACTCTCTCAGCCTGGGAAAGGTAATCTAAAACCTGTGGGAGAGCTTTTTGTGGTACAGTTACTGCTTTTTGGGGGGTGATGGAAATAGGCCAGCATTTGGTTAGGGGGGGATTTTTTGATGTTTAGTTGACCCGGACAGGCATTTTTTGTTTTGTTTGTTTTTTTTATGTCCCATCTTAAACATAAGACGGCTGCGGTCAGTTTTTAAATTAATTCTGTTTATTTTGGACTTTTGTGCCCGCTGACTTGCCCGGCTAAGGAGCGCCCCCCCCGAAACCCAATCCCTTACAAGATAAAATATTTATAATATATATATATATATATAATATATATATAGCCATACTAAGTGTATAGTAAACTTAGCGCTACGGCAAACTGGGGGCTTTCTAAAGCCCCCCCTTAACGAATATACCCGGGGATGTAGTGATAGTTGACCCCAAGGTTTTCACAAATTTTTCCACATTATATGTAAAAAATTTATTTTTTTTTTTACAATATAAGCATTTTTTAGTGAAAATGTTTAATTTTTACGGGGAATCTTGAAAAAAAAAAGTACCAAAATTTTTCCCACTTTTTTTTTTTTTTTTTTTAAAATTCAAACTTTTTTATTTGAACAAAAATAAAATAAGAGAAAAAAATCAATTGTTGCGACAAGTCATCGAATGCGTAATAAGCAAAAAAAGGGAAAAGGGACAGAGTAATAATTTTCCCTTACCCCTATCCAACCCCATGGCAAAAGCAGTACTATATGATTGAAAACCTGCAAAGGGGTTTTTTAACCTGGGGCAACCTACAAAAAGTGAAGCGGTGACATTTAAGTTTTCATGAGGTATCGTGCCTGGAAAACAAGTAGGTGACCTCTTATAGAGCCTTCAAAAATAACAGGGAAGAAAAAAAAAAAAGGGAGGGGGAAAAAAATGGGACTAAATAACCCCAAAAAAAAGAAAAAAAAAAAGAGGGGGAAAGATTAGAACAGCTGGCCCGGCGGGGGCACCCCTCCTCATTGAATGAGAGAGAAAATTGCATATGGCCCCCCCCTCCCCCCCACTCGTTCTTCACTCTCTCCAAGTGTCTCCTCCCCCACCTGTGGGGGAGTTCCTCTAAAATGGGAAATAACGGTCCCCATCCCAAAAAAGGAAAACCCGTCCCAGCCTCAGTAACGGTTAGCATAAGGAGAATCGGATCTGAACTCTCCCAAAAGCTGAAAAAGCATGGACCCCCCGGATCCCCAAACTGATTAGTTGGACTGGCAGTGCAGAGCCCGAGTTAGGAATGGTTTTA
>JAODAL010011510.1:0-99687 GCA_025379985.1 Phyllomedusa bahiana
CGCCAAGGGGAGGTTTGCCCTGCGCCCCCGGGACAAGGGTCGCCGGGCATCCGTGAAAAAATTAAAAATATGCAGATGCATATACTAGGTTATTTGGACTTTTGCTGTCCCTCAGTTGGAGATTGGAGGCATATGGAGGTACTGTACATGGATGGCGGATTAAGGCTCAGTATAACTTGGAGGTTTTAAGGAGCTGCCTAATCGAGACACATTATATGACCACCAGATAAACTCCAGAGTAACGCCCTGTGTACCACAGACTGGGAGTGACTCAGTAAGGCCCCCTAAATTTGTTAGGATTGGAATTGGGGCCAGGGTTTTAAGTCTCTTGTCTTGGTCCTGCTTTTCCGACCAATGTCGAACATTTATAGCTGTGTGACATGTCGCATTGTTTTGCGGGGAAGATCCATCTCCCCCGGAAAAAATCAGCATCTTTGGGTGTACGGGATCTTGAAAGTGCCTTCCACATGGATGAGTGGCCCAGAGAATGACAAAAACATTCAGCAGGTGCAATAATGCTGCCACCACCAGTTTCTGTTATTCCAGCAATGGTTGCAGGGTGTTTGTCCTCAGATGTTTCTTGCCTGACAGGCAAATGATCATTCATTCGATGAAGTTGAAAACACAACGCATCGGAGAAGACAAATTTTTGCCAATCACTGGAGGTCCAATTCCGATACCGCTGTGAAAATTGAAGCTTTTTCTGTCAATGCTGCTTGGTTAGGGATGCAGCGACATTGTCTGTTCTGGGGGCCCCATACCGTAGGGTTAGAGAGGGATGACATCCTTGCTCCGGGGGGCCCTTTTCCGTTGGGTTAGCAGAGTTGTAGGGAAAAAACCCCTCTGCTCGGGGTCCCATAAAAGTTGGGTTGCGAGGTGCAATGACATTGTCTGCTCCGGGCCCCCAAAACAGAGGGTTGCAGGGTTTTAGTGACATCCTCTGTCCGGGGGCCCCAAAAACCCTAGGGTTAGCGGTGCAAAAGAATCCGTCTGCTCCGGGGGCCCATACCGGGGTTAGCAGAGGGTTTTAATGACATCTTTGCTCCGGGCCCCATCACAGTAGGGTTAGCAGAGGGTTCAGTGACCCGTCTGCTCCCGGGGCCCCCTAAAAAGTAGGGGGGGGTTTGCAGAGATGCAGTGACGTCCTCTGTCCCCGGGGGTCCAACGCAGTAGGGTTAGCAGGGGTTGCAGTGAATCCGTTGCTCCCGGGGCCCCCTACACAGAGGGGTTTGCAGAGGTGCATTTACTCCTTGCTCCCCGGGCCCTACACGTAGGATAGCAGAGGGCAGTGGACATCCGTCTTTTCCGGGTCCCCTACACGTAGGTTAGCAGGGTTTATGAATCGGTTGCTCCGGGGCCACATACACGTAGGGTTTGCAAGGTGCGTGACATCCCTCTGATCTAGGGCCCCTTTCACTAGGGTTAGCAGGGTGCAGTGACATCTGTTGCTCGGGGGCCCCATACACAGTGGGGGGGAAAAAGTGGTTGGGGGGGACATCCGCGCCCGGGGCCCCATACCAGTGGGGGTTTGCAGAGGGCAGGACATCCATCTGCTTGGGGCCCCATACACAGTAGAGTTAGCAGATGTTCAGTGACATCTGTCTGTCCCGGCCCTAAAACGTAGGGTCAGAGAGGTGCGTGACATCGCTGTCTGGGGCAATATACATAGTTAGAGTTTAGCAGTGGTTTAAAATGAAACCGTTGCTCTGGGGCCCCTACAAGTGGGTTAGCAGAGGTGTAGTTTGACACCGTTGTCCCGGGGCCCCATAACGTGGGTTAGCGAGGTGCAGTGACATCCTTGCTCGGGCCCCCACACAGTAGGGTTAGCAGAGGTGCAGTGACATCGTCTGCTCCGGGTCCCCAATTTCAGTAGGGGGGCATGAGCTGTTTTTGTTAGACACATGTCCATTGCCCCCCCGGGGCATTTTTGGGGGTAGTTTCTCCCCCTTAAATGTTGGGTTTGGCCCTTACACCTTCTAGCAAAAATTACCTCTCACATCAATGGCAGGTGGTGCCTCTCAGTTTCCATGTCTCTTATTCACAATGATGCCATTTGTCCACTCACAATACATTGTCACCACAACAGCACGAGAACCGTTCATAAACTGCGCAGCTTCAAAAATACCGCCACCATTAGCCCAATAGCCAATAAGCACCCTTTTTGCAATTCTGATAAATCGCCCCTTTTACTCATTACAACAACCAGGGCTATGTGTGCAGACAGCCTATCACACACCTAATATACCCACCATGCCAGTTCACCACATAACGTCCTCTATGAGCTGCACGTTGCCAACGTCAAAAGTAAGAAGTGGTCATAATAATGTGACTGGACTGTGTATGATGAGATTGAGTGCATGAACCCTGTCATATAGGAACAAGTTCCATTGTAAAAACCTGTAACCTCACAATCTACCACTAGGTGGCAACCCGGCTTCATTAATAGCAAAGCTCCTTGGTTAGGACCTTGGTAATTGTGCGGCAGGGTGGAGTACTGTTTGTAGAAATTAGTCCCAGTGAACCATCTACAGACCAGTTATTCACTCCTCATCACTGGTTTCCTAGACTGGTGCGTGCTCTGCAGGTGCTTACATGAGGGGCTCTGTGTATTTAAATGACACAGTAATCACATTCTGGAAAAGTTACCTTTTGTGCTCAGGGTTTGGAAGGACGATCTTTCCAACCTTGGCCATTTTCTGCATGGCGTCCTGTCAATGGAAGGAAAATCAGGATCATTCAGTCAGTCCCATTTTTTATATGTTTCTGTAGGTTACTATGCTGTAAATCATAAACAATGATTCATTTTCTAACTAGCGCTGGTTCAGGTCATCAGAGAACCATAGGGAATCCAGGTTCTGGCTAAGTAAGGGTACACATTCCAATACCAGCAGCACACTAATTAAAGAACTATCAATAGGCACATAGGAATTTTTGAAAAAGCATTTCTGCTATTTAGGATACATGAAATTTTTTTTGAGGTTCTTAGTTCACATTTTTGATCAAAACTGCTTAAACCCACTTCCCATCAACAAGGGGACCTCAAAAACAGGTGGGATCCTACACTAACTTTACCGCTCTTTAGGGCCTGTTCAGATCTTCATAGTTCAGGGAGTGAAGGCTCCAGCTACTAAGTACACTGCATTGATTTAAAAACCTGTGAAGGTGGGTGGAGTGTGGAAAACCAACAAGGAGGCAGCCACTCACCCATACGGACAATTGAGACAACAGTATTTGGTTTTGCACATCCAAAATCTTTTTTGAAAAAAATGAGCATAGGTGCACACTGTTGTATCAGCAATACACATACACATTCCAATACCAGCAGCCAGAGGCGTAACTTTAAGCTCTTGGGCCCTAGTGCAGAAAGTGAAATAGGGCCCCCCAGCTGCCATGCACCATTTACAATACTGGTGTTTTCTTATGTGGCAGGAGGGCTTTTGGGCCCCCTCAGGCTGCAGGGCCCGGTAGCGACTGCTACCGCTGCCCCCCCTGTAGCTACGCCCCTGCCAGCAGCACACTATTGGCTAAGTAAGGGAGCCTGGCTACAACAGGGCTCATGTTCTGATGGTGGGATTGATATCGAACTTCATACTGTGCTTTCAGATTCATGAATATAATGCAAGAATATAAAACTGTGACAATGACATAACAGTAGTAACAAGTTAACTTTTATAATTTATGACAAAAAGACAAATATTTTCAGGCAAACAATGGTGCTCAACCCTCTAGTTGATGGTAAATTAGGGTATTTTTCCATGGAATCAATGGGTCTCACACAATGTGCTTGGATTAGCTGTGGATCCAACAGCCCAGAGATAACCAAAAAGCCAGGAAATATCCAGCACCAACATGGTAATAAAAAATAGCCCTTTATATCTTCTTAAAAAAACATAGATGTACAATCCTGGGTAAAAAATGCATAGTGAGACACAAGCTTACGCATTTCAGGCCCCAAAATAGCCCTTGTTCACAGCATAATACGTCTAACTCCTCCAGTATTATGAACTAGAAGTATTATGCTGTGAACAAGGGCTATTATGGGTCCCAAAATGCGTAAGTGTGTGTCTCGCTATGCATTTTTTTACCTTGGATTACAGAGCTATGAATTTTTTAAGAAAATATAAATGTAGGACTATTTTTTATTACCACATTGGTGCTGGATATTTTCTTGCTTTCTTTATAATTTATTTTGCTTTTTGGGCGCTGTGTTATGTGACTTTTTCACGGAGCTGAAATGCGGGCACGATGCCGCGGAGATTGTTAATAGCCACTCAGTTTTGCAAACCTTTGTACCTGCAAAAAGCACAGAGCCAATAATGAATGCACTCTATAGTTATAGGCACATTATTATCGGCCTTTGATAACTTATCTAAGACACTGCAATACTTTTGTATTGCAGTGTAATTTGCCTCTGGCATGGCTTTGACAATTGGAGGAAGGTAGAGGGGACTTCCTTCGATTCTAGGTTGTTTTGATAAAACCATTGCACACCACAGTCTTACTGCAAGGGGCTAATGGGATAACAGAGGGAGCTTCTGCCCCAGAGGCGTAACTAGAATTCATAGAGCCCCATAACAAAATGAGAAAGGGTCCCATCACCTAATAACAATAAACCAAAACTCAGCATAAGTAGCAATAGTTAAAGCTAAAAATAATACCGCCATATATCAAGGAACCCATATAGCAGTACTGGAGAGTAGAAAGGCACCAATTACTTGTTCCTTCCAAAAAGAAACAGCGTTCTTAAACCTGATTGGGGCCCCTCAACCTCTGGGCCCCATAGCAGTCACTTTGGATGTTATGGCTATAGTTACAACTATGCTCTTCCATCTGTCTAACTAATTAGTTTAGCTGAGGGAGGATGCACAATGGACTCATGTCTCCCAGCCACAGTGGCTTCTCACCTTAGCTGGACCAAATTCACTGTGTATTTCACCCTTAAATTCTGTAAGGTTTGAGGTTAAAACCCATAAGGCTGGGTCTGGGTAGACTGCAGCTATTTTATCCAAGTCCTTAGAAAAATATTTACGGCACTCACCCGCTTTCTTCTGCAAAATACTTTATTATAAAAGTCAATCAGGGAATCGGTACAAAACATAAACACAGCCAACAGCCGTTTCGCGTCCTCCGACGCTTTCTCAAGGCATGATGGGGAGTAAGACGTAAGCACGTCTATATAACTACGCCGTGATGTTTCGTGAAAACAGCCAATTAAACAATACCTAATACGTTAAACATATAACAAACATATATCTTACTAAAACCACTTCTACTAAACTACTACATATTATTGCCTTTACTATAAAAATGAAGATAGATCATTCCTATCATTCAATCCTAGAGGTCCGAGTGTTTCCGTATCCAGAATCCATTTAGACTCTAACTGCAATAGTTTCCTATGCCTATCACTTAAATTCCTATCAAGGGTTACACGTTCTATCCCTGCAAACTGAATTTCTGACATATCGCTCCCATGTACTTCCTGCATATGGGAGACAAACCTCGGAGCCCCCTGACCAGTTTTTATTGAATAAAAATGTTCTCGAATTCTTTTAAACAACGGTCGATTAGTTTTTCCTATGTAATAGAAACCGCTCCTACACCATATCGCATATACTACAAAATCAGTACGACAAGTCATAAAATCCTTTATCCTATGTCCAATTCGGACGAATTTTTCATATATTTACAGAATGAACAATTACCACACTTGTGGTTTCCAATCGGGACTAAATCTTTTAACCAATTTTTCCTTACTTTTCCATAACTACTGTGTACTAATTCATCCCGGATGTTTTTACAGCGTCTAAATGATATTATCGGAGGTAATCTCGTTCTCTCTTTTAAATCCTCATCAATCTCCGAAAGGTGCCAGTGCTTTCTAATTGAACTTTTTATATATTCAGACATATCACTAAATTCAAAAGAGAAAATAAATCTATCCATTTTACCCTTCCTTCTCTTTTTATACAACAATTTTCTCCTATCCTGTCTAATCGCCCTATTGAAGGCCCTTGATATTAATATCTCATCATACCCTCGAGATCTAAGTCTATCAACCAGTTCCATAGCTTGTTCCAAAAAGTCAGAGTAATCGCTGTTATTTCGCCTTAGGCGATGTTCACACGGCTTAAAATGGGCCGTATTTCGGTCCGTAGTGACGCGCCGAAGTGCGCCAATTACGGGCCGAAAACGGCCCATTCATTACGGTAAATTCACAGTTCTCATAGAGAACTATGGATTATTGTCTCCTCTCCCCGCCCGGCGACTCCGCCGGGCGGGGAGATAATTCACCTGTCACTTTCTAGCGGCGTATACGCGCCGCTAGCAGTGATAGTCTATGGGCCGGCGAAGTGCCGGCCCCCTGCTTACTCCCCCGCTCCCGCCCCGCCCCGGCCACACGGCGTAATTGCGGGCCGTAATTACGTCCCGCACTTAAGCCGGGTGAACATAGCCTTAACCTTAGAAACTGACCATACTGGAGAGATTTTTTTACATGATCCGAATGAAAACTAGTATAATTCAAAAGAGCATTAGTAGCATTAGGTTTTCTATATCCCCATGTCACAATAATCTCTTCTCTAATTTCTATCTCAACATCCAGAAACACTACCTTACTACCACCAAAATTAGATGTAAACTGCATATTAACATCATTCAGATTTATATATTCTACAAATCTGTCAAATTCTTCCTCTGAACCAGACCATACAATTAGTATATTGTCAATAAATCTTGACCAATATACCAAATATTTCAAAAAAGGGTTATTTACAGTATATATGTAACTCTCTTCCCAATATGCCAAAAATAAATTCGCAAATGTTGGTGTGACCGGAGTCCCCATTGCAGTTCCTGTTCTTTGTATAAACCACTGTTCATTGAAACAAAATGCATTATGTTTCAACACAAATCGTAATAGATCAGACATAATCAATGAATCTTTGCTCCCTATTCGATCTAGACAAAAAAGATCGAATTGCTCTTATACCATCTTCATGTGTTATTCTCGGATATAGACTGACAACATCGATAGTTGCCAGCCCATATCCCGAACACACATTCAAAGTATCCAAATTTTTAATAAAGATTTAGTGTCCAACAGAAACAAGGGAACATTCTCTAAGCGGGCGTAATAACCAGTCAAGATATTGTGAGACTGGTTCTGTAATTGACCCTATACCTGCAATAATCAGTCGTCCAGGTGGACATTCCATATCTTTATGGACCTTTGGTAAAAAATACCATTTAGGTTTTGACGCTTTCTCCCTAAATAATTTTTCTGCTAAATGGTTAGACAAAAATTTCTCTTGTATACCTCTCTGTAACAATGTTTGTAATTTACCTTTAAAGTGAATGGCTGGATCTTTCTCTAATTTGTCATACGTATTTCTATCCTGCAATTGACGATTTGCCTCATTTTCATAGTATGATCGGTTCATGATAACTATATTGCCCCCCTTGTCTGCGGGCTTTACCACTATCCCCTCATTATTCTTAATTTGTGATTTGTGCCGATTCCCTGATTGACTTTTATAATAAAGGATTTTGCAGAAGAAAGCGGGTGAGTGCCGTAAATATTTTTCTAAAGGACTTGGATTTCTATTTTGCTACTTTCTTATTACTGAGCACCACCCTCCTGCATTGATTGAACGGACATTCTATTATATAATATAAGAGACTGCAGAAATGTATACTGGTGCCACCTCTTTTTCTTTTTTGAGTGGATGTTTGCAGCTATTTTATGCTGCCTATTGTCGTACGGCATAAAATAGCTGAAAGGTTTCTTTTAAGTTGAATTATATAATTCAAGATACTGTCACCACTAGAGGGACTAAGCTCAGAGATTTACTGTTTAGACATTAAACTATATACCAAAGCTCTATGCAGTAAGATCCTGAGCTCCCTCTAGTGGTGGCTACAGACCATTAGAAAATTTACAGATATTAATTAAAATTTAAAACTGCTTAATAGTTAAAGCTTGTCATAGATCTAAGGATTTGGTGCCTAGTAAGTAGGCAGTCTGAATTTCGTTGTATATGAATGATTTTTTTTTAACTTAGTTCTAAAGTGATAGCTCATCAGATCTGGAGTCTAGAAAAATAGAGTGAGAGCTTAAAAAAAGAGGCCATATATTGGTTGTCACCCAGCTTTTAGCTGAATAGACAAGAATTGGCAAAATGGACTTTTGAACAACTTAAGGGTTTTTCTCTGAAACGGGAATACCCATTAAATAGCTAAACATAGAAGATGTAAGCGGCAAGTGAATCCTTTATGCCAGGTCCCTTGTTAGGCTTTTCTGTCCGGCTTTGTGGATTCACAATTGAAGATGACGCAGGACACTTGTGACAGCTCATTAAACATAACATGACCCTATTAACACCCACGTTCAGGTTAAATATTAAATCCGACATAGGGAGACATTGTCAGGGGATGAATGGGGAAACTAGCATCACACAAAGCCTCCGTTGTTCGTGAGGGTCCTTACATTTTCAGATAGATGCTTTATTTCTTATTTTTTTGTGGCACAAAGCGCTTCTATAAATAAACACGGGGTGTGTAGACTTCTAAGTAAGTGGAAGGGGTCAGTGCAGAACAAGAAGCAGCCAATGTCCAGTGCCGAGCATAAAGGGGCTTATTCAGCACTTCAGGCTGTCCTCGTAATGTCGCGGTTTAATCTGAGGCAAGTAAACAAAGACACTTCAGCGGCCCAGTGCCCCAAGAAACTGGAAAACAACTCGTCCAATACCACTGCTGATGATTCATCTTTAAACAGCTTCAGATGGAGAGAAGACATCAGGGGGACTATTTCTTGCTTTCAGATGGTAATCTAGGGGAGTTTACAGCATTGTTTACTTGTTGTAAAGTAACTTAAAGGGCAACTCCGGTAACTGAAAGATGAGACAGATTGTCCCTCAGATAAATGCTTAAAACGTTATAATGAAATGCACAATAGAACAATTTAACTACTATAATACTGCCACCTATGTATAAGAATATAACTACTATAATACTGTCCTCTATGTACAAGAATATAACTACTATAATACTGTCTCCTATGTACAAGAATATAACTACTATAATACTGCCCTCTATGTACAAGAATATAACTACTATAATACTGTCTCCTATGTACAAGAATATAACTACTATAATACTGCCACAATGTTCAAGAATATAACAACTATAATACTGCTCCCTATGTACAAGAATATAACTACTATAATACTGATCCTTATATACAAGAATACAGCTACTATAATACTGCACCATATATACAATATTACTATAATACTGCTCTCGAAGTACAAGAATATAGCTACTATAATACTGCACCATATATACAATATTACTATAATACTGCTCCCTATGTACAAGAATATAACAACTATAATACTGCACCCTATGTACAAGAACATAAGTACTATAATACTGCCACCTATGTAGAAGAATATAACTACTATAATACTGCCTCCTATGTGTAACGGGTTGCGCCGCGGTCCGGTCCTCGGACCGCGGTCGCACCCGTGTCCCCCGCGGCAGGTCCCCGGCGGGGACGGGTGCCGCCGCGGGTCCCACTGTCGCCCGTGGCTGCATCCGTCCCGTCTCCTCACCTGACCGCGCGCCCGTTCGGTCCGCGTTCCCTGCTGGCCGGAATGCGCATGCGCGCCCCCTAGCGCGCGCGCGCGCTCGTTCATGTAGATTTAAAGGGACAGTGCGCCGGTAATTGGCTAATTGCCGGGCGCTGTCTCTATTTAAGTTTTGGACCCACGTCACTTCCCCGCTGGATCTTTGTTGCCCCGTGCCTTTGTGAAAGCGTTCCTGATAGTCTATTTGCCTTGCCGTGTACCAGACCTTGCTACGTTTCTCGACTCCGAACCTCTGCCGCCTGCCCTGACCTTCCTGCCTGTCCACGACCACGAACCATTGCCGCCTGCCCTGACCTTCTGCCTGCCCACGACTACGATTCCTGGACTACGCTTCTGTACCTCGCTGCACCTCGGCCGCCACCGCAGGCAAGTCACGTCGGGGGTAACGACCTGGTAGCCTCACGCCGCAGCAAGTCCATCCCGCTTTGCGGCGGGCTCTGGTGAAAACTGGGGGCTACTTAGATTCCGTTCCCTGGCGAGGCTTAATTACCATCGCCTGCGGTGGTCCAGCGGATCCACTACCAAGTCTGTTACACTATGTACAAGAATATAACTACTATAATACTGTCCCCTATGTACAAGAATATAACTACTATAATACTGGCCCCTATGTGCAAGAATATAACTACTATTATACTGTCTTCTATGTACAAGAATATAACTACTATAATACTGCCCCTATGTACAAGAATATAACTACTATAATACGCCTCCTATGTACAAGAATATAACTACTATAATACTGTCCTCTATGTACAAGAATATACTTTAACTTTGTATATATAATTATAGTCCTGCATTAAAAATCGTTGATTCAGGCAGTCACAGTGCAGTGTGTAATAATAAATGGGGGGGGGGGGGGGGGCACATGATTCAGAAGGTTGATGAGAAAGGCTGAAGACAAAAATACATCGAATCAGATTAACTCATCAAGATTTAATAAGAGTAACATTTCCAGAAGGTCGCAACTTAGTTTTGGGGTATACACAAATATGTGCCTAGAATAGTTTTCCCCTTTAAATCCTATCCTGCGCCCTTCTAGCCAGTGTTTGGCGGGAAGTCTGCCTTGGTGTATCCCCATTCTTACTGCTCGGGTGGATTTTCACGATGTGAAGGTTTACATTGGTTTCCATGGATACAGGGCTGTAAATATTTGCGTCTACAGGGATTATACAATATCCTATTGCATTATAGAGTAAATACAAACCATGCGGGCCGCTGTCAGAGGAGGGTTACACTCTGTGTGTTAGGAGCCGGCCACATCTGGGAAGTGTTTAGAATATCTCCTGTTCCTTGGGAGACCAGCGAGGAGGAGGGGAACATTATTTAGGGGATTCTTAAACTTGCACTGAGAAAGTGAAAATGAACCCGACCTGGAATCTGACTGCGGTTTCTCGTACAGATGTTAAATCTAACTGTACCAGTCGCCTACAAACACAAGGCCCAGTAATAATGGTCATAAACGCAGAGTACAGCGCCATAGATCATGATGGCGCCATACACTTGAAAGAGCCATGGAACACTTTATTTTTACAGATGGTGCAATCTGTGAAAGCTTTTTCAGATGTCACTCACTTTGTATAAGCTGGCCATTTTTACAGTGGGTCATACAAGTAACAATTGCTTCACTGTACAGTGATCCCTGAAGTTACAGTGGCCTCAGGATACAATATTTTTACCATACAATGGTCTTTACTTTGAAGTTGTAAAAACCACACTCACCAAACCATGTCCCAGACACTGCTGATCTGCAGCAGATATGATTGTTGGAAGATCCAACTTAAAAAATTACCCTATGAATAATTTTATCTGTCCTGGGTTTTACTTTACATGTAAATTGTGAAGTCAATGGGGCAGTGATTGGTGGGTCCCTTAAATAATGCCATCCTTCCTAAGGGGATACAGTGGGCATAGTTTCACTACATGTCCTGTAATGCTTCCCTTTACAGTAAAATTTTGATGGTGGACATGCAGTGATTGGTGGTCTATAGCCCCTCCCCTTACGGGCAATCATGCTGCTTTTGTTTGATAAAATGTCCTAGTACAGACATCTTACATTTTTAATTTAATTTTTGGAGGTGCATGCAGTGTTTGTTGGTCTATAGCCCCTTTCTACAGTACAGTGCAGTACTATATGTCCTGTACTGCTCTTACCTGTATTAGTGAGGTACATACAGTGATTGACGGTCTATAGCCCCTCTCTACAGTACAGTGCGGTACTACATGTCCCGTACTGCTCTTACATGTATTAGTGAGGTGCGTGCAGTGATTGGTGGTCTATGGCACCTCTCTACAATACAATGCGCTACTACATGTCCTGTACTGCTCTGAAATGTTTCAGGATGAGTAGCTCCTTTGGGCACCAGGTGAGGGCCCAAATTTTTTTTTCTGGACCATTGTTTATAAAGTACATGTCCTAATGAAAATCCTTTCCTCAATATATAAAGTGATTTCCAGCTTTGCTTTACCTGGATTAGTACCTGCTTAATTTTCTTACTATGCTACCACTGTACATGAGGTGAGATAATTATGTAAAATTTTTGAAACTGCTTATTCACACCCCATCTGAGCTGTAAAAATAGTGCATTTTAACAAACAGACCACCATGCTGATAAGTGACGTTACCCGATCAACCAAAGCATTAAAACCAATGACAGGTAATATGAATAACATTGATTTTCTCAAGACAATGGTGCTTGTCAAGGCAAGATTTGACCCGTCCGTTCTTGATATTGATACAAGGGAAACAGGAAAAACTCTAAGGCCTCGTTCACACGGCTTATTTGTCCGCAGATTGG
Organism: Phyllomedusa bahiana; assembly: GCA_025379985.1. Taxonomy (NCBI): domain Eukaryota; kingdom Metazoa; phylum Chordata; class Amphibia; order Anura; family Hylidae; genus Phyllomedusa; species Phyllomedusa bahiana. The sequence continues at coordinate 12,449 of JAODAL010011510.1, forward strand.
CGCCGTACTCCGCGCCGGATTTGCGCTGCTGTACGGCGCCAATCCGTCGGAGTAATTACGGTAATCCACTGCTCTCATAGAAAGTGACATGCACATTATTTACGGCGCGTACGTGCCGTAGATAATGACAGTCTATGGGGCGGGAGCGGCGCCCCCGCCGCGCTCCGGCCCCGCCCCCGCCCCTTATTCACGCCGGATTTGCGAGCGCAATCCGGCTCACAAATCCGCCGTGAATAAGCCATGTGAACACGGCCTAAGCGTAAAGATCTGAGCAACTGTGACGAGTCCAAATGTGATGGATAGAAAACTGATGAAAATCTTCTCCAAAATGGCAGGTCTTGTGAGATGTTTGTGGATGCAGTGGTTAGTACTTACCAAAACTGGTCCATGGAGGACAATTGGAAAATTTCTGACCTCATTGAAACATAAGTGTTAGCTTTCTTGATGGTCTCAGGTTGTAGCAGGCTTTAGGTCTGCTTCCTTGGTCTAGGCTAGGAGAGGAGTTAATGCCACCATCATTGGTGGTCTAGAACAGTGAAATGGTTAAAGGGGATTTTGACGTGCACATTTTAAAATACATTTATGGTGGTGCTGTTCCAAGAAAAATAAAAACGTCATATTTACCCTCCACTCACATCGGTTCCATTGCTCTCAGTGATTGGCTAAAGTGGTCACGTGCCAGTGTCCCAGTGGCTGCAGTGGTCATGTGCAAAGGTCTGACTATCTGCAGTGGTCACATGTCATTGTTTGGCTAAAATGGTCACGTGCCAATGTCTGGTTGGCTGCAGTGATCACGTTCTAGTGTCTGACTGGTTGCAGTAGTCACGTGCCATAGTCTGGCTGCAGTAGTCATGAACTATTGTCAAAATTACTGCAGTGGTCATTTGCCATTGTTTGATTGGCTGCATTGGTCACATGCCATTGTTTGATTGGCAAAAGTGGTCACGTTCCTGTGTCTGACTGGTTGCCGTGGTCATGGTATTGTCAAAATAGCTGCAGTGTTCATGTGCTGTTGTCTGTTTGACTGTAGTGATCACGTGTTAAGGTCTGACTCGATGTAGTGGTCAAGTGCCTTTGTCTGACTGGCTGCAGGGATCATGTGCCAGGGTGTGATTGGCTGCAGTTGTTACACGCGCTATTGTCTCAATGGCTGCAATGATCACTTGCCTGTGTTTGGCTGCAGTAGTCACGTACCATAGCCTGGTTGCAGTGGTCATGAACTATTGTCAAAATGACTGCAATGTTTGATTGGCTGCAATGGTCACGTGTTAAGGTCTGACTCGCTGTAGTGGTCAAGTGCCATTGTCTGATTGGCTGCAGTGGTCACGTGCCATTGTACGAGTGGCCGAAGTTTTCTTGTTTCAATATCTGATTGGCTGCAGTGATCATGTGATACAGTCTTAATGGCTGCAGTGGTCACGTGCCATTCTCTGGTTGGCTGTAATGGTCACGTGCCATTGCTCAGTTGGCTGAAGTGGTCACGTTCCAATATCTGATGGGCTGCAGTGGTAATGTGCCATTGTTTGATTGGCTGAAATGGTCATGTGATATTGTCTAAATGGCAGCAGTGGTCAAGTGCCATTGTCTGGTTGGCTGCAGTGATCACGTGCTATTGTCTGACTGGTTGCAGTGGTCAGGTGCCATAGTCTGACTTGCTGCAGGGATCATGTGCCAGGGTTTGAATGGCTGCAGTTGTCATGCGCCATTGTCTCAATGGCTGCAATGATCACTTGCCTGTGTTTGGCTGCAGTGGTCATGTGTCATTGTCTGATTGGTTGCAGTGGTCATATATAATTCTCTGGCTGCAGTGATTATGTGCCATTGTCCGAATAGCTGCAGTGGTCAAACCCCTTTTATATTTGCTTCCCTGTTGCTCTAGTGCAATGGGGGGGCTTCATGTTTGGTTAATGTGTTGTTCTATGGCAATGGTGGGTTAAAGTGGTTGTTCAGTACATAAAAAAATAAATAAGGAACTGCTGCCCAAATAAAAAAAATAATAAAAAAAACCCTATTACCTTCTTCCTCACCTCTGTTCCTGCAATAACTCTGATTTGAAACCATTCACTTCTGAACCTTGATGTAAGGCAGTGGCACATGGCACATAGCCACTCCTTTAATACCACTATACTTGGTGGTCTAGGACAGTAGATCACTGTTTGCTTCCCTTGGTGGCAGAGTTTGTAACTGCTTTCCTGGTAGTCTCGGGCACTAGAGGGTTTAATATTTGCTTACCTGGTGGCCTATTGTAACAGAGGGGTTTGCGTATGCTTTGTTGATGGCCTAGGGTAGTGGCAAGTTTAATTTCTGCTTCCCAGGTAGTCTAGGGCAGTAGAGGGGTCAGTGCCTACACCATGGCAGGTGAGGGGTTAATTTGTGCTTGCCTAGGGTAATGGAGGGTTAATGTTTTTTTCCCTTTGTGTTCTATAGTAGAAGATAGATTTGCTCCCTGGTGTCCAGGGATTCCTTACCTCCCCAGAATCTAGTTCTGATGCTCCAGTCACCACAAAAAGTTCATCTTAAAGTTTGAGAAATACAGTAAATCTCTGTTTTAGACACATAATTACATATATACATATCACTGCTGCTAATCTGGATTGCATCCATCAGCCCCGCACCGGCTCTGCTGTGCCACACAGGGGTCAGATTGTTCATTATTATTCCGCCTGTGCAGCGTACATCCACACTGTATCCTCGCTGACATCATAATGTATGGCAGAAAATTCCTGAGGAAATCTGTTCCTGATAACCTGAGACACAAACCAAAGACTCATTTCTCCACCACTTCATATCCATTTTGGCTGAAATACTAATGATGTGCCTCCTGTGAAGCCGCCCTGAGAACGAAGTGGAGTTCTGTTAGGGCATTTCATAAAAACAACCCTGTAATTCTGCTCATCGGAACATAAAGTTGAGTAAAAGAAATCCCATAAAAGACAGAGAAATTAAAAGATTTAAAGGTAATGTGTCATCAAAAAATGATGGCTTATGGGAAAAGAGCTGAGGAGCTCCACAGCGCCCTCTATTGGATGTAGTTATCATCAGTTCACATGTAGCTTGCAGGAGCCTAAAGGGATTTGAGCCAAACCAGTTAAGTTCAACTACAAACAGCTGTTTCGGGGTATTTGCCCCTCGTCAGTGCAGTGTAGAAGTTACTGGTTGGCTGGGTGTACAGGATAAGTAATGTAATATAATGTATGTACACAGTGACTGCACCAGCAGAATAGTGAGTGCAGCTCTGAGGTATAATATAGGATATAACTCAGGATCAGTCCAGGATGTATTATATGTCTTTATGTAGATATCTTCACCTTAAAACCCCATTGCGGGTCCAAGTGAACCGCTTCAAGTCTTATAAATAATAGTTCCTACCATTTCACTGAGCATTCATTTTACTAGCTCTGAACATTATTTTTTGTGGTTGCTGCTGGGACGGTTTCTTAATGTTCTAATATAGTTCCCTGTTAATCCTCCTCGAGATCTGTATGTCCTGTGCACAGCTCTGAGTACATACTGTAAGTTGCAGAGATGCCGGGGGTTCAGTACTAAAACTCGGGCAGATTATAAAGGGGTTGCCTGTTTTGGTTTTCCCATGGCCTTTAAAATTTTGGGAGTGCTAAGCCCCCATTTATTTTTCGTTTTGTCCCTCTCTTAAGACATTTGGGGTTTTGCTGATTTTCCGGCCAAAACATCTGAGCCAAAAATCCGCCCCAAACCCCCATCGGGGGGGAGCCGAAAAAAAAAAAAAAACCCCCTCCTCTTTCTTTGTAAATTTTTTAATCAGCTTTACCCCAGTGGGTTTTATGGGGGGAAATTTCAAAACCCCCTTTTGTGCCCGGCCCCTTTGGGTTGTGGATTTTCCCCTATAAAAACCCCCCAGCTGCTTCTAATGTAAACGGAGCAGGACGCGATGAGTCCATTGTTCTCAGCACCAGAGGCCTTTTAAACAAATTTGGAAAAAATCCATATCGCATGGGGCCCGAATATTTCCTAAAGAAAGGGGGGCTAAATTGTGGGGAAAAGTTGCTGCTTTTCAAAAAAAAAAACAAAAAAAATCAACAATGTTTTAAAATTTGAGCAGGGGGTTTCCCCCTCCCAGCAAACATTTGTCATAAATGGTTTAAAAAGCTTTCCCCTTTGGGAACCCCTAATTAAGATGAGAAGCCAGCCCAGGACTCACTGGGAAAGGGTGTTTACTGGGCCCCAAAAGGCTGCCCCCTAAAAAACTTATAAAATTTTCCCCCCTGTTCCCCTGGGCCCTTTTGTTACCAAATTCTACATTTGCTCCCATGCACTATAATTTAAAGGGGAACATCACTTTCATTTAATTGAGCACTTCAAATCTATGTTCCCGCTTTTTTTAAACCCCCTTTTAAAAATTTTTAAAAAATATTTTTAAATTTATATTCAAATGTATTCATTTCAAACAGGGGTCACTGGGTTTTAAAACCAAAAAAATATCGTGAGTTCAAATTGTATTATAATCCAGAGCTGGGATACTTCTGTGGTTTTGTAACTGTGTACATACATTACTTATTTTATATGATCCCGGGGTTACATCCTGTATTTTACTCCCGAGCTGCACTAAATTTTCTGCTGGTTTCAGGGCACTGTGTGAAAAATTACATTACTTATCATGTTTCTGATCCTGAGTTTAAAATCCTGTATTATACTCCAGGCTGCCCCTCATATTCTTTCTGGTGCGTCACTGTGTTTAAAACATTACTTACCCCTTTTTATGATCCTGGGTTGCATTTTGTTTTAACTCCAAAAGTGCACACTTATTTTCTGCCCGGTGGGAGTTTACTGTTTTAAAATACATTACCCTTAATTTTTCCTGTACTGGTTCCCGAGTTGCATTCCCGTATTATACTCCAGGAAATGCACTTTCCCATTCTGCTGGGGCGTCCCTGTGTACATACATTTAAATTTTTTTTTTCCTGTACTTTAACCCGAGTAAAAATCCCTTTTTTTTTACCCCCAGAGCTGCAACCCCACTATTTTTGCTGGTGCAGTCACTGGGTACCTACATTACATTTTCCTTTTCCGTACTGAAACCTGAGTTTTAAACCAGTATTATTTCTCCAGGCTTTCACTCATATTCTGCTGGTGCAGTCATGTGTAATACATTTTTATCCTGTTTCTGATCCTTTTGTTACCCTCCCCCATATTATACTCCCGAGCGGGGAATTGGGTATTCTGCTAGTGGGGGTCCCTTGGGGTATATACAGTACCTCACAAAAGTAAATACACCCCTCACATTTTTGTAAATACTGAATCATATCTTTTCATGGGACAACACTGAAGATATGCCACTTTGATACAATGCAGAGCATACTTGCCACTTTTTTTTAAAGTAGCCATCAGGGAGATTTAAAGCTGCTAAAGCCCCAAACCTTTGCATAGACCACCCCATCTTATATATATTTATCAAGCCACACCTCCTCCAAGAAAGGCCACGCCCACTACACCCAACTGTGTAACAGCTTTGGAAGAAAGCTAATTGAGGGGTTTGGCATCACCCAGGCTTCCTGGACATTGGATAGCCTATTCAGTATCTAGGAGAGCTTGGAGATACCACCAAACTGTGCCTGAACTTAAGCCATTACAATACAACCAATATTTCCACCATACAGTGACCATATAGTGGTAGACACCAATGTACACAGACTCTGCAGACTCTATATTACTTCCATACAGTGACCATATAGCGGTAGATACAGGCTTACCAGACTGTATATTACCTCCACACAGGGACCACATAGTGGTAGATACCAATGTACACAGGCTCTGCAGACTGTTTTATTACCCCTCACAGTGACCATATAGTGGTAGACAACAGTGTACACAGGCTCTGCAGATTGTATATTACTGCCATACAGTGACCATATAGTGGTAGACACCAGTGTACACAGGCTCTGCAGACATGCATGACTACTGCATTACATACAGGGACTCATGGGCCATATTCTGAGACTGGGTCTATGACTCTTATCCTTCTCTTCTGTGTCCTGTGCAGACCGCCATCTTAGAATTATAATTTTTCCAGCACTTCTCTACCTGTGGCCACCTCTGTACAAACTCCACATAGGGTGATAGGTGGGTGGTTATGGAATGATTGGTGGATGGGAGTGATAGGTGGAGGTGAGAGGGCTAGATGGTGATAGATGGGGGTTGTATTATGTGTTGGCACTAAGATGCATAACACAGTGGTGCGGAAGGGGTGAGGCAGAGGTGTACACAGTACAACTTACAATTTCCTTGGGTGTGGGGCAGCGGACCATCCCCCTGGAGATTGTGTTGCGCCTGTGGTTTGTTCCCCACAGAATCATATTGTGCAGCTTGAACTCTGTACTCTGCATCCCCAGCAGGCATGATCTTCATGGGGTGCAGGAGATGGAGTTTATTTTCACAGCCTAATGCTAAAAAAAATTGAGAAACACATGTGGGATCGATATACCAACTACACCCCTGGATATATTCCTTAAGGGGTGTAGTTTCCAATATGGAGTCTTTTTAGGGGTGTTTATCAAGTTTTAGCATCTTAGGGTGTCCGCAAACCTGGAATGGCGCCTAAATAAAATCGTAATGAGAATGAGACCCCAGAGTCTGGTAGGTGCTAAAACTACTACTCTGCTTGAGGCTTGTGCTTGAGCCAAATAGTATTCTAGGGTCACATATGGGATATCTCTTAAAACAGCTGAGTTAGGGGAATCGATGTTGAGTTGCATTTCCCTGTTATCATTTACTGTGTTCCAGTGAATAATGGATATAAATCCTCAAAAAAGTGAAATTTCACCTCCACTTTGGGTTTTAAAAATTCTGTGAAACACCTAATATGTTTTACCCTTTCATTATATTATTTATCCTGTACTGATCCTGAGTTACATCCTGTATTATACTTCCAGAGCTGCACTCCTTTTCTGCTGGTGCAGTCACTGTGTACAGACATTACATTACTTATCCTGTACTGATCCTGAGTTACATCCTGTATTATACTCCAGAGCTGCACTCACTATTCTGCTGGTACAGTCACTGTGTACATACATTACTTATCCTGCACTGATCCTGAGTTACATCCTGTATTATACTCCAGAGCTGCACTCACTATTCTGCTGGGGCAGTCACTGTATACATACATTAAAATTACATAATTCTGTACTGATCCTGAGTTACATCCTTGATTAACTCCAGAGCTGCACTCACTATTCGCTGGTACATCACTGTGTACAACTTTACTTATCCGTACTGATCCTGTGTTACATCCTGTATTATCCCCCAAGCTGCACTCACATTCTGCTGCTGCGTACTGTGTACAAACATTACTTTTTACTTACCCAAACTGATCCTGTGTACATCCGTTTTATATTCCATTTGTCAGTTACATTTCGATCCTTTGCACACAATCGTAATACGGGCTTGGTCTTGCACTCCTATTATGGCCCAGAGTCCTAGCTGGATGCAAACTAACAACATAAATCTTAAATCTGATGATTTGTATCATAGACCAGCAGTCAGAACAGATCTGCGCCCACATTATGCTTGTAAAAAATCAATGTTTAAAAGTTTTTAAGGTTCTAAGAATTTTTTTTTTCAACACTGTCATCCCTAAAGTGCCCAATTGATGGCGCTGCGGCAAAATTAATATAATTCTGAAAAATCAATGGTTCTGTGGATTTTTTGTATCATTGTACTTTGTGTTTTGGTGAAAAAAAAACAAAAATAGACTGGACGGGAGGAAGGCAACATAAAAGTCCAAACATTACTGTTCTGTGCGGAGTTATTACTTTTTGCGCTGTTTTATGCTATTCTCACAAACAAAACATGAAAACACCTGAGTGGTCGCTTGCATGAACCAGAGCATTAATAATTGTAGATAAAATAGACATTTCAGTTTTCTCATGTGGTCGGATTTATAACTTTTTTGTAGGATTAAATGTCATAAACATGAAAACCGCCTTGGATACAACTGATAGGATGCACATGGTACCTTATCTCGTCCTATCTTATCTAAGGCTCCAGCTGTGCATACACTGCACGCTCCAACAGCTTACATGAAACGTAGACCCTACATCCTGGACATGTAATAAACTCCTCCTATGATGATGTCATCACTGAACTACATTGTCCAGCATGCCTTGCTGTTGAGTAGTTCACTAAGGAGCAATCACTGCCCAAATATTATTCAGTCTGTGCTCTAAGTGTATTATTTATATTCTTTCTATATATTTATAGGATCTCTCTGTACATCTCTCTCTCTATACACATGTATGTTATTTCTATATTTTGCATTGACATACACATCAGAATTCCTAACCTATTAACCTCGCCCTTCTCATAGTCTTAAAGAGAACCTGTCACATAATTTAAGCCCCCCTTGCCGAGGACAGCACAAGCTAGTGTTATGGAAATGTATTTAGGTTGAAATGTCTATTTCACCCACAAGGATGCGCCTTGTGGTCCTAGACGCACCCTGTTGTGCCAAGAGAAGGTAAAGCGTTAAAAACCAAGATGGCCACTGGCTTTAACTATTTTGCTTCTTTGAGACAAAGGGAGGGCTGTGTTAGTTGAAGATATAGATAAGAATAACCAATAAAGAGGGTGGATGTATGTCACATGTTGCCAATGGGATTTTTGTTTACGCCCAACTATAAAAACTTGTGTTTTGTAATAAAGGACTACAGAAGAAACTCATTAGATCTGCATGACTGTCAGCTTTTGGATTTCTTTGGCACGTGCCATCAATTATACTGATTTGAACCCCACTAGGATGTCGAGCCCTTTGCGGTTCCGTCTACAACACTAGTGACAGACATCCTGTTTCCAGCGCTGCGCCCCTTACTCTGTAAGATGCAGCATTTCAGAGCATTTAATGCCCAAATCTGTCAGATTTCAGCCTGTTCTGCCAGAAAAGAGTCCACTTAGTTCATGAGCAGTTGCCTAGCTCCACCCACTAATGGCCGGTTTAACCTTTTACTTTGAATAGATAGAAACCTGTGTATAACCAGCAGTTGCATGGAGCTAGTTATGGGTGGGCGGGACTAACACCTGCTCATGAATAAACTGGACTCTTTTCTGGCAGAACAGGCTGAAAACTGCCAGATTAGAGCGACAAATATTCTGAAACTGCTGCATCTTACAGAATAAAGGACACAGCGCTGGAAACAGCATGTCTGTCACTAGCTTGTGTTGTCCTTGGCAAGGGATGCCTAAACTATGTGACAGGTTCCCTTTAAATGTCATCAGCTATGTCTCTATGCAGTAAAAAGATGTGTTTGTTTAGGGAACAGGTCTCTCTAAAACAACTGGATTTCAGAAAGAGGGTGCATGACCGGTTGGTAACAGTATGAACAGTAATAGCCACAAAGGAGCAAATTTGGCTGACAGGAAGTTGCTGCTTTTGTGGCAGAAGCTTACAATAGAAGATCTAAAGGTATGTTCATTGCTGGGCTTATTGAGGCGCATATTTGCGCCCCAAACTGCAACCCACAATTTAGGCTCTTTAGATTGTTATAGATATATATTTTAGATAAGAGTTTATGTAAATTTGTAGAAATATGTTACATTTATACTTGCCTATATAAAGCAGATAGATTGGAGATCATATATGCTTGAGAAAAGGGGAGGACCCTGAAACGTTGCAGAGTGGCATTGCGCACACACCCGACAAGCTGTGCATGCTGCGAGATGAGCGACATTGGATGCACCTGACAGGCTGTGCGAGCTGCAGGGCTTAGCGTCTGCATCTGAGTTGCCTTGCTTGGATCAGTAACTCCGGGACTGGAGACTACCATATAACCGCAAGTATTTACTTAAATTTGAGATACTTTTTACTAAAGTTTAGAAACTTGATGAATTGAAAATTGCTATATAAATATAAGAATCATTAAAGAAGAATTGCTTTTAAATATAAATATTGTCAATAATCAGTGTATTACATAAGAGTATCTCTTCACCTTATAGTATTACTGAATCTGTCAGATGGGTGTTACCAAATGTGGGGTGTCCCTGCATTTATTGACCTTTCTCCAATAGGGTTGGACAGTCCAGGTGTGCAGGGACACCTACTGGCCGATCTGAAAACTGGAATGGTGACACCCAGCTGACAGATTCAGTGATACATTTCTAGGAGGAATTACAGAGTAACAGCACAACCCAGAGATATAAGAGAAGAGGCTCCAGAATTGTTATTTCACAGGAACCCCCAAAGATTCACTGTAAAAGTGTATGAATATGTTCAGGTGATGCTGTTCGGGTCCACTTTAAGAAAGCTATGTGACAATTACAGTGGGAGCTGCAATTGCAGCCATATTTGATGTCACTCAGTCTTCAAGAAAACACAGCTGAAAAGAATTTCAACAATACGACAGATGAGGAAAACATAAGGACTTATTTTATAGGGATTGTATTATAAGGGTAATTGGCCATTAAAGGAGAAGCCATAAGGGGTTAAGCGGCTCTGGATGACAGCACCACATTAATGGCTCTCTAACACTTCTCAAAATAGCTGATGATTCACAAATGCACAACACAGGGATGGAGAAGAGACATGAGGTTGGAGGTTGTAGTATTTGTGGTAGAAGCCACAGGGTGGTTACAGCATGTAGACCCTGTCACAGTCTGCACCGTGTCCAGCAGCTGATAACAGGATAGGCCACTGCTGGATACACGATGACCATAGACATTAGATGACTGCTGCTATCACTCTTCTCTTCTGATCTGTGGCTGGGGACGACCATTGTATCGCACTGTGATTAGATTACTTTATGTATGGAGCTGTTGGATTCTATTTACAGTGAGTTTGCAGTACAGATTTGGGGCAGGCACTGTATGGGGGAATTTATTGCAGGCACCGTATAGAGTCATCTGTAAAAGGCACCGTATGGGGGTCACCGGTAGCAGGCACCGCATGGGGGTCACCGGTAGCAGGCACCGTATGGGGGTCACCTGTAGCAGGCACCGTATTGGGGGTCACCGGTAGCAGGCACGATGGGGGTCACGGTAGCAGTGGCCGTATGGGGGGTCACCGGTAGCAGGCACCGTATGGGGGTCACCGGTAGCAGGCACCGTATGGTGGACATCTTTAACAGGCACCGTATGGAGGTCACCTGTAGAGCATCCGTATGGAGGGTCACTGTGAAGGGCACCGTATGGGGGGTCCACCGGCTAGCAGGGCCTACCGTTTTGGAGGTCACGGTAGCAAGGCACCATTAGGGGGGTTCAGCGGTAGCAGGCACCGTATGGTGGTCATCTTTATCAGGCACCGTATGGTGGTCACCTGTAGCAGGCACCGTATGGTGGTCACCTGTAGCAGGCACCGTATGGGGGTCACCGGTAGCAGGCACCGTATAAGGGTCATCGGTAGCAGGCACCGTATAGCGGTCATCTGTAGCAGGCACTGTATGGGGGTATATGTAGCAGGAAGGAATTGTATAGGGTCATCTATAACAGGCACTGTATGAGGTCATCTGTATCAGGCACTTTATAGGGGCTTTTGTAGCAGGCAAACTTTGAACCTCAGTAGCTTAATTCCAATAATACTGGCGCTAAAACAGGCACTAAGAAAACTGCATGCAGGCTCCGTGCTTTACTCCCAGTCCGTGGGGTGGGGTTGGACCTCTTTCCATTTTCATATGCTAGAGGCTATTATTAGATTTCACAGATCCTAAAACAATGAGTTCTGCCAATATAACAGAACTGTGTATAGGCAGATTAACACTTAAGTGTATCAGATATAGATATGAGAACAACTAACCTCATAGATTAGATACAAGTAGAACATTAGAGTCGTCCACTCCCCAGTCTGAAATGGCTGAGGACAGGGAATAATAGATTGCATCCTGCTGCACAACAAATGGAGAGAAGGTAGAGTTTAGGTGCAGTGTGCCTTTAAGGGATGTATTACATTTATCTTTCCCCATCTGTCTGTCTTTTATTATAAACCATTTGGCTATTATATTTGGAGCGGTCCGCAGTAGGATGGATTTATGGAGGATGGAGGAAGGGGGGCTGTGGTTGACTTGCTTTGACTATTACACTTCCCTCTCTCAGACGTGCTGACAGATGTAATGGATATGGGAGACTCTTTTATAGCATGGTCGTTTCTCTCGCTTCTATCCAACACAAACTTCATGCCACTTCACATTGTCCGCTATGGAGCCAGAAGAGATAGAAAGACCAAAACTTCCCACATAGCTATGAAGTTACAGGGGAGTAACGCCAGGGATAACGCAATGACGTCATCCTATACAAGCCTATATCCCCAGGGAATACCCTGTGATCATCACATTAACTGTAAGATCCAAGGGTAGACATACACAGCAGGCCACTGTATATCATCCGTTATATAGAGTATCCTAGTGGTGCTGCGCCATCTTATACAGCTGCACAGGCAATACAGTATAATCACAGTCGTCTCTTCAACATGATATATTGCAATTCCAGCGATGTCACTGATCATGGTCCAACAAACCAATCCTATCTAATCTCCATCAAGGCTACAGTAGCAAAACTGCTATGTGAATTACAGGCAAATATCAAGACATGATTGTCCCCTGAAATATAGTGTATTCTTGTGCAAGGATATGCGTATTGTATATAGTTATTATTCTTGTAACATAGTGGTATAGTGTTTAGTAGTTATATTCTTTGTATCATAGGGGCAGTATTATAGTAGTTATATTCTTTGACATAGGGTACAGTATTATAGTAGTTATATTCTTGTACATAGGGGCAGTATTATAGTGAGTTATATTCCTGTCCTAGCGAGGCAGTATTATAGTAGTTGTAATTCTCTGTACATAGGGACAGTATTTTAGTAGTTATATTCCGTACACGCAGGAGGCATGTTATTATAGTGTAGTTTATTTCTTGTACATAGGGGCCGCGCAAGTTGTTTATGTTAGTAGTTATATTTCTTGTTGTTGCTACATTAAGAGCGCCAGTATTATAAATTGCAGTAGTTATATTTCGTGTACATATGGAGCAGTATTCATAGTAGTTATGTTTCTTGTGTACATTCTAGCAGTATGTTGTTAGTAGTTATATTCTTTTGTAACATAGGGTGGCAGTATATAGTAGTTATATTCTTGTACTATAGGGAGTAGATATTATAGATGTGTTATGTAGTTCCTTGCGTAAATAGGAGACGCAATATTTGTGTAGTTAATTCTTTGATGTACATAGGCGAGCTAGTATTTATAGTAAGTTCTGATTCTTGTACCATAGGGAACAGTATTCTATGTAGTTATGTATGTCGTTGTACATAGGGGGCAGTATTATAGTGAGTTATATTCTGTGTACATAGGGACGAGTATTATAGTAGTTATATTCTGGTAATAGGGGGCAGATTTATGTATTATATTCTTGTAATATGGACGTATTACAGTAGTTTTTTTCTTGTCATGGGGGAAGTATTAAAAGTAGTTATTTTTTTGAATGGGGGGCAGTGTTGTAGTAGTTTAATTTCTTGAACATAGGGGGCAAAGTTTTTATATAGTTATTTTCTTGTAATAGGGACGTTTTTACGTAGTTTATTCTTGTACATAGGGACAGTATTACGTGTTTTTCTTCTACATAGGGAGCTTATTATAGCGTTATATTCTTGTACATGAGGCAAAATTATAGTAGTTATAATCTTGTACTGGAGGCGTTTATAGTGCTATATTCTTGTCAGGGGGGCCGTATTAAGTAGTTCATTCTTGTAAAATAGGGGCTTCTTATATAGTTATATTCGTACATGGGGGGTATTATTTAGTATATTCTTGTAATAGGGGGGTATTTAGAAATTGTATTGTTTTTTTGTTTTGCACATAGGAAGTTTTTAAATTGTAGTAATAGTTAAAAGTGTTTGCAGACGGTTATATGATGGTTAATGAATAAATACTTTGCTTCAGCATTTTTTTTTTTTTTTTTTTTATATAACTCAAAAATACAAAGAATATATGATTCACCCTTGACCCTTTTTTGGGAAACTTATAAATTTTTTTTGGTTTTTTTAGCTTGGAGTGTTCTCCCAATTCATTTTCCTTTTAAAAAGTAATGAAATATTTTGGGTAACAAAACCTTCAAAAATTTACAGGTTAAACCCCACGATTTTTTGTGTAAAATCGTTTAACTTTTATGAAAAACCCCAATGCACCACAAGCATCTGATATGCAATGTCCTCAGGTCACAGATAAGATTTATAGGAGGTAAGTGGATCATTCTGAGTACGTTCAATAAAAAAAATAAGAAAAATTTTGGGAACCGTTTAAACCCAGCACATGTTTTACGAGTCTATTAAATGTCCCCTTAAAGAAAACCCCTGTAAAATTGGGCTGATCCCCCCCTTAAATGAGGGCAGCACAAGTTTAGTGTAAACCCTGCTGTTTAAGCGCTGGGGGCCCTTTTTCTTTTAAGTTTGCTGTAGTTTTAGTGCATTTAACGTCAAATTTTAAACATGAGCAGGTGTTTGTTCCGCCCCCCAAAGGTTTAGCCCCCCCCATCTGAAAAGTTATTTCAAATGTTTTAACCTATTAAATTTATAGTTTGGGGGTTGGCCTGGCTCCCCCCTTGGGGTGGGCGGGGGGGTATGAATAAAAGGGGACTTTTTTTTTTTAATGACTTTTTCGGGCCCCGTGAAAGTGCAGATGTGAGCAGTAAAAGTTTCAAAAACGTTGCTTTCTTACGAATAAGGGACACAGCGCTGGAAACAGCGGTTTGCCCTAGCTTTTTGCTGTCACTCGGGCAAGGGGGGCAAAAACTTATGTGACGGTTCTCTTTTTTTTAATTCACCAGTTAATAAAAGATTAGTTCTGTTAGGTTTATATCTACAGGGCCAATGATTTACTGTGGGGTTTTTTTAAAAGCAGATTAAGTGGAAAAGCGGGCAAAAAATCCACTGAAAAACCCACCCCCATAGCCCTCAATGGGGAAAAACCGAGTCTAGTCTATAAGTCAGATTTTCTAAAGTCGGTTTTTCAAAATCCAAAAAATCCTGCTCAAAAAAACCCCTTTAAAACATTTTTTTTTTTTTTTTCCCCCAAATTTTTTTTTGTTTTAATTTTTATTTGGGGGGGAAAAAAAATTGGTTGGTTTTATTTTTAAGGGGGGGTTCCCAAATGTTAAAATTTTGGGCCGGATCCAAAAATCAAAAAAATTTAAACCGCAAAATCTGCGCAAAAAAACCCGGTTTAAAAAAAAAAAAAACGTTTTTTGAAAAATTACTGATTGTATTTATAGAAAAATTCCCAATGGTTTTTTTAAAATTTTTTTTAAAGGGGAAATGCCCCTTCCTTGGGGACCCTCACAAACGGGGGGGAAAAAATGTTGCAGATTTGCAAACAGAAGATCCATAGTTTATTGCAATGTAGATGAGTTGCAAAATTTTTAAAAAAATTGCAATTTTAAAATTTTTGTTTGGGGAAAACCCTGGAAACCTATTTAAATTTTTCCCCCATTTATTTTAAAAGGGGGGAAGTCAAAAAACCAAAGGGATTTTTACGATAAAAATTTTTTTGTTCTAGATTTCTCTATAGAAACAGTGAGCGTCCACAGCAAAAATTCAAAAACTATGGGAGATTTAAAAGGCGGGCCCATTTTTCCGAAGGCTTTCAGAGGGTTTTTAAATTTGGCTGAGGGCTTTGTGGTTTTCCATGTCCCCAAAAATAAAAAAGGTTTTCCCAGATCCCAAACTGTCATAAAATTTTGGGCCCTTTAATTTACATTTTCTGGCATAAATCAGAGTAAATCAGTCAGGACTTGGAGTCCATGTTCACCTTTCTTGTCACGCCAGTTAATCTATAACTAGTGTTAGGCAAATCTTGAACCCCGTTCGTTTGCTTTTGTTTGACAAAAACAAATTTGGGGTTTTAAAAATTTCTTGGGGGAATTAAATTTTTTTTACTCTGTCTCTTAACCAGGCCTAAACTGGCCCCGAGGAGAAATCCCTGTTGGGCCCCTGGGGATGACAGGCCTGGGGCTGGTTTTCAGTAATAAAGTTATCTGTGAAGCTAACCCCTAAGTTGGGGGTTTTGGTTTTTTTAGAAATTTTTTAGGTTTTTAACTTACCCCTGTAAGGCACATTTTGTCTCTTCCGGCACTGGTTTTCTCTAAAAATTTTTTTGTGTTCCGATGGGTTTAAAAGGGGTTTTCACCCACAAGGATTTCTGCTTTTTAAAGTTAAAGTTTTTGCAAAAAAAAAAGTCGCTTTTTCAATTTTGTGTTCCCTTAAAAAGTGTCCTAAACCCTTTTTCCCCGGGAAAACCCCTTTTGTTTGGGGCCTTTCATCAGCTCCCTAAGGTGGGTTAGCAAAAAAAAAGGGGTTTTTTGTTTGTTTTCTCCCGATAGGGGTCAGCAAATGGTTTTCTTGCTACAGACCTGGGGTTCTATGTAGCCTAGTAGAAGCCCCGTAAATTCAAAATGAAACCAAGAAAGGAAAAAAGGAAAAAATGGGGGGGGAAAAAGATTTAATCAATGTAGTGGGGTTTAAAACCCCCTTTTTTGTTCCACGGGACCGAAGTGACTTTTAAAACAAAAAAAAAAATGTCAAACCCCCTGGCACAGGTGAATAAGTCCAGGAAAAGCCTAAAAACTCAAACCCCCAACCTCAAAATTAGGGTTATAAAATTTGAGATGAAAAGGGGTTTTTGGAGGGAAAAAACAAAATTTTTATTCGGACCAAGCCAAGTTGGAGTACTCACATTCGGATCAAAGAGAAACACTACCGATAAGTCCTGGCTCACATCTATGTCGGAGGTTTCGATCTGAAACTCCATTGCAGAGGTGAAAAACTGAAGCCTTGAGATGCCAACAGACACCCACATCGCCCAATGGACCCTATTAATTACAACAGGGGCCCGTTTTCCCCTCTAGAATTTGTGAAAAGCAGGAAACCCAAAGGACCCGGTGGGTTTTTAAAAATAGGGGTTTCCAAACGGATGCCCTGGGGTTTTCCGTTTTTTGAATTTGGGTTCCTTTTCTTCCCGTTCTTCAAACCCCTGCGATGGAGGCTCCGAACGGACCCTCCGAGATGTGGAACCCAGCCCAAGGGGTGTTTTTTGGGTTTTTGGGGAAAACCATGGCCCCAAACCTAGGAAAAAAAAAATTTCCATATGGGTGTTGGCATTTGGTTAGATTTGAACCCAAAACCCCACCGCTGTATGGTAAGGGTATGTTCATACGGCTTATTGGATCCGATTTTGGATCCATTTTTAGATGGGTGTTTGGATCCGTGTTTCGGACCCTAAACGGAGCCAAACACGCATCTAACAATGTGCAGTGTGATTTACATTGCTTTCAATATAAAATACGCATCGCCGATGTGTGTCTTTCTGATGTGCCTTTCGGATCCGTTCAAAGAACTGTCATGTCCATTCTTGATCCGAAAGATGCAGCAGACGCCCTATTTAAAACTGTAGACTGCGCTCCTGCTGCAGCCAAAATGCAGCCAAACACGCAAGTGCCTGTTGGATCCTTTTGGATGCAATTTATGCAGCGCTTTTGGATGCGTTTTTCGGATCCAAAACGAATCCAAAAACGGATCCAACATGCCATGTGAACATACCCTTAGGGCCTGTTTACACGTCAATGGACAAATACCGGTCGGTTTATCCGACTGGTATTTGTCCAGTTTGTGTGCCGTCGCCACGGGGGGGGGGGGTGGCTTTTCTCCACGATGAGCGGAGAAAAGCCCTCCCCCTTCCCATTGACTTGAACATATTCCGTCCGAAAAACAGACGGAAGAATGTGCATGCACAATGTTTTTTGGGCGGCCCGCGATTTGATGAACCGCCTGGCGGAAAACCCCGTGCAGTGGGGTCTACTGCACGGGCTTTCCATAGAAGCCCGTTGAGCTAGTTTGCGGCCGTTTTTTCTGCAAAACCGCAAACCCGTGCCGTGGGGACATGCCCTAACAGTGCTAACCATTGAGTTGCCCTTAATCTCCTGCACTGTCATAGTATAAGGTCAGCAATGCAAGTGACGACTGAGATTCTTATTTGTTACATTTGTGACATTCAAGCCATAATTTCTTATGAGTGTTATTCAGGTGTAGGTCTCCTTTAAACTTTGGATGCACAGCTAATATGTTTGGTTTAATAAAACATTGTGTACTGAATTTCTAATGCATCCCTTCTATACATAGTAACAGTTTCAGGATTAGGGGTTAATGAGCCCTTGGCCAAACCTCGGGTACATCACGTTTTGTTCTATTTTCACAGTAATTATATGAAATGAGGTTTTGAAAACACATTTGCAATGAAACTAATTATATATTCCAAATATCTGCTTAGAACATATCCCCGGGCCATGCACAGGTATCGGGCAACTCGTCTTCAATGAGTCACAGTTTAACCTTTCGTAAAGGTTTGACTTGGAGAATGGAAAGAAGTGATCTTGTAGATAACCAGTCCTTTCTCTTCTTATATCGTACCACCCTTGACTTTTATTACCTCTGTCCCTAAAAGTCTACCAATCTCCCCAATATGTTTTGTGGTCAATTCAGTAAGATACCAATTAAAGGGTTGTTCTATAAAATTGGTATTTTTATTGTATTGTTTAGCTTTAACTACTTGCTGACGGCCCATAGGCTAAATCTCCGAGTGGTATTAGTTGATCCTTGCACGGATGTTTTGGAACTAAGGGCCACATGTATGAAAACTGTCTAGGTTTAAGACTTTCTTTGTTGCCCATAGCAACCAATCAGAGCCCAAAGCAACCAGAGTGCCCTGTTCATTTTATATAGTGCTCTGAAAAAATGATTGGTTACTATAGGCAACAAAGAAAGTCTTACACCTAGACAGTTTTCATACATGTTTCCCTAAGTATGCAGCTGTGCGTGTGGAGAGCCGGCTGTCAGACATAGCTGTGCTCTCCTCTGAAAAGTTAGGGATGGTTTATTACCATCCCTGTCTTCTCGATCACTGTGTATACAGTGTTTAATGAGTTATAAAGGAAATCAGAAAAACAAGTGATATAAAAATGCCCCCCAAAGTTTTTTTTTTTTAAGACCTTATAAGGGGTACAATATATGAAGCACATTAATAACAAAATCCAAAATAAAATATTCTGAAAATAAATAATAAAATCCCAAACTGCAGCTTTATGCTCCACCCCAGAGGACCCCAAAATGATATATATACACACACAGTTTAAACCAGAAGTTTACATACACTTTAGAAAAACCCCCATCTGCAGGTTTTTCTCACTATCTGACATGAAATCAGAATAAACCTTCCCCGTTTCAAGTCAATTAGGAGCCAAAATTATTTATATTTGCCAAATGCCAGAATGAGAGAGAGAATTTTAAGGCATTTTTATTACTTTCTGCAAAGTCAAAACTTTCCATCCATTTCATTAGTATTTGGTAACATTGACCTTAAATTGCATGACCTGGGTCAAACGTTTTGGATGCTTCCACAAGCTTCTCACAATAGTTGGATGGAATTTTGGCCCCTTCCTCCTGACAGAACTGCTGTAACTGAGCCATGTTTGGAGGTCGCCTTGCTCGCATCGGCCTTTTCAGCTTTGCCCATAAATTTTCAGTAGGATTGAGATCAGGGCTTTGTGATGGCCACTCCAAAACATTGACTTGGTTCTCCTTAAGCCACTTTGTAACCAGTTTGGCAGTCGCTTTGGGTCATTGTCCATTTGGAAGACCCATTTCCACCCAAGCTTTAACTTCCTGGCTGACGTCTTGAGATGTTGCTTCAGTATTGCCACATAATCTTATTTCCTCATGATGCCATCTATTTTGTGAAGTGCACCAGGCCCTACTGTAGCAAAACAACTCCACAACATGATGCTGCCACCCCCGTGTTTCACAGTTGGGATATTGTTCTTAGGCTTCCAAGCTTCTCCGTTTTACCTCCAAATGTAACGATGATTATTATGGCCAAACAGTTCATTTTTAGTTTCATCAAACCACAGGACTTGTCTCCAAAAATGTAGGTCTTTGTTCCTCTGTGCATTTGCACACAATAATCTGGCTTTTTTTATGTCTCTTTTGGAGTAATGGCTTCTTCCTGGCAGCGTGGCCTTTCAGCTCATGTTAACACAGTACTCGTTTCACTGTGGATAATGACACAATCTTACCAGCTTCTACCAGCATCTTCAATAGGTCTTTTGCTTTTGTTCTTGGGTTGATATGCACATGTCAGACCAAAGCACGTTCAACTCTGAGGCACAGAACCCGTTTACATCCTGAGCAGTATGATGGCTGGACATTCAAATCTTACATATAATTGTTTGTACAGATGAACAAGGCATCTTCAGGTATCTGGAAATTGCACCCAAGGATGAACCAGACTTGTGCAAGTCCACAATTTTCTTCCTGATATCTTGGCTGATTTAATTATACTTTCCCATGATGTTACACACAGAAGTAGTGCGTGTTTGGTGTGCATAAAAAATCCATCCACAGGTGTGTCTCTAACTCAGATGTTGCCAATAAACCTATCAGAAGCTTCCAAAAACATTTTATCATATGGGCTGTCCCATATTGTTTAAAGGTATAGTAATCCTACTGTATGTAAACTTCTGTAATAAAAATGCCTTAAAAAATTCTCTCCCTCATTATTCTGTCATTTGACAAATATTAATAATTTTGGTTCCTAATTGACCTAAAACGGGGAAGGTTTATTCTGATTTCATGTCAAATAGTGAGAAAAACCTGTGGATGGGGCTATTTATATAGTGTATGGAAACTTCTGCTTTCAACTGTTTATATATCTACATGAAGGAAAAATAACACAATTACGAAACTTATTTTAGCACCACTTTTGCTGTTAAATAAATGAATAATGTAAAAAAAATTTAAAATTTATATGAAAATAAAGCTTAAGTTATTATGAAGAAAGGAGAAAAAATTTGTACAATAACTATGTGCACGAACGCGTTATAGTATTCAAACTGAAAAGAAAAACGTGCCTGGTCAGGAAGGGGGTAAACAGCCCGGTCAGGAACTGGTGAAACATGTTGGCAAAGAAACTTTTTTTTACCAAAAACATTTCTGTTCCAATTTTGCTTCAGTTCAAAGATACAGCAGGTTTTATCTCCCGTGTGTTTACACAAGCTTCTCTAGTTACCGACCCCCTCTCTCTGCTCTTGCAGAGGCCAGGCTGGTGACGTCACTCCCTGCTGTGCCTTTTCAGCAGGACAGCAGTCCACTGAGAGAAACTTCAACCCTTTAGAGGTACTGACCAGAGACCCCAGTAGCTGTATGCTGTCCTGCAGCTGCTGAATTAAACTGTTATCTTTGTATGTAAATATACAAATAACAGTGTGAATGAGGAAAATGTACCATGTTCAGTATACACTCATGGCAAACGCATCTCTTCTAGCTCACAATTACAGACAGACATGCTGCTTGGACAGAGAAATTTTTTAAATACCTCTCCATCACCAATGTATCTCTGACAGGCAAATCTAGGCACAGGAGCTAGCAGAGCTATAGACCCACTCTCAGCCTGCAAAAGTGGGAGCCTAAAGCAGATTGTTAAGAGCAGGCTATGTGAAAACGGCAAGATTGGAAACCCCTTTCTATTTGGACCTATTAGGGCAGGGGTCCTCAAACTACGGCCCGCGGGCCGCATGCGGCCCGCCGGGGATTTTTATCCGGCCCGCCGCTGCCATCCGCCGCCGCTGCCGATCGTTGACATGTAGCAAGGCACCGGCGGTGGCAGCAGCGGAGCCGCAGTCCTCCTATTCAGTGGTGCGATCTGAAGCTGGCCCCTGCCGTTGCGCTGTTCACGATGCTTCACGTCACCCGTCACCGCCCACAGCACCTCCCATACGATGGGAGGTGCTGCGGGCGGTGACAGGTAACATGAGAACCATCGTGAGCAGCACAACAGCAGGGGCCAGCTTCGGGGCGTGGACACTATGGAGCTGATGGGAGGTGCCTGAGGGCGGACACTTGCAGTATATGGGAGGTGTCTGTGCGTGGAGGAAGGCGGACACTCTGCAATGTTTACATTGCAGATGTGTCCGCCTTCCTCCACGCACGACACCACCCATATACTGCAAGTGTCCGCCCTCAGGCACCTCCCATCAGCTCCATAGTGTCCCCCACCCACAGTCCGCACTCCAGGCGCCGCTGAGTATGACTTCCAGAGCTGGATGTGAGGTCAGTCCTCAGCATTCCCTCCACAGGAGAGAAGACACGAGTGGCAGGTCAGGAGCCACGTAGTGAAAGGGCAGAAGCCTACCTCCGAGAGGCAGGGCAGGAGCCACGGAGTGCCAGGGCAGAAACCTCCCTCCGAGACCCAGGGCAGTTTCCCCCCCCCTCTGCTCCAAGACCAGGGCAGGAGCCCCCCCCCCCCCCCTCTGCTCCAGACCCAGGGCAGGAGCCCCCCCCCCCCCCCCTCTGCTCCAGACCCAGGGCAGGAGCCCCCCCTCTCCTCCAGACTCAGGGCAGGAGCCCCCCCTCTCCTCCAGACTCAGGGCAGGAGCCCCCCACTCTCCTCCAGACTCAGGGCAGGAGCCCCCCCTCTCCTCCAGACTCAGGGCAGGAGCCCCCACGTCCCCCCAACCTCCGAGTCAGGCCAGGAGCCAACTTGTCGGACAGAGGTGACCACCTTCTTATAAGCCCTATAATTATTATGGATTGTAATGTGCTTTCCCAGTCCCTGTTGCATGTTTAGCTTTTCAGGTGTCTGGGAAAGCTGGGTGAAGACGTTAGTAGAGCTCACAATGTCGGACACATTTGTTATAGATTCCACAGTTTTCCCAGGTGACAAGTTTGTCTCGTCTGCAGGTGATCTATTCCTTGCCCCCATCCCTGATTATTGCTAAGCACACTTGTCATCTGGGAGAGCTGGAATCTATAAGAAATGTGGTCAGCATTGGGAATTCTACAAATGTTGTCATGGTGAGTGACCAGTAATGCTGCATATACCGATACAAATCCCCTGTGGGGAAAAGTGAAAAAAAAAAGTGAAACACATAAAATAAACACGTACACTGCTCTTTTCCGCTTTACAAACACCCATCACCCGAAAAAAGATCCAAAAATAAAGCAAGCATATTTGGTATTGCCACGTATGTAACAACCTGCTCTATAAATCTGTCATGTTATTTAACCTGCACGGTGAACGCCGGAAAATAGTCAGAATTGTGATTTTTATATAATGGAATAAAAAGTGATCAAAAAGCCATATAAATGCCAAGTGACACCAAGTAAAACGTCGGTTCATCCCGCAAAAAAAGTCCTTACGCAGCTCCGTATACAGAAAAATATAAAAGTTATGGCCATCAGAAGACAGCGATGCATAAATATTGTTTTACAAAATAAAGACTTTCTTATTTTAAAAAAGCGCTTCAACATGGAAAACTATATAAATTGGGTATCGCCGTAATTGTATCGACCCCCAAAGTAAAAAAAAATTTTTAAACTATATTCCGGCCCTCCAATGGTCTGAGGGACTGTGAACCGGCCCCCGGTTTAAAAAGTTTGAGGACCCCTGTATTAGGGTATATAGATAGCATAACAAAATGGCTCACTTCCATCAAAGCATGGACTCTCTAAGACCTCTATACCTATGGTATCTGACATCAATGCATTAACAATAGATCCTTTAAGTCCTGAAAGTTTTGAGGTGGTATCCATTAATGTGAATAGACACCATGTCAAACCATATTCCGCCTGAGCTCTGTGATATATAGGATATATGATAGAGGAGAGAATCTGTGCTCTGTGATATATAGGGTTATATGATAGAGGGAGAGAAGCTGAGCTCTGAGATATATAGGGTTATATGATAGAGGGAGAGAAGCTGAGCTCTGTGATATATAGGGTTATATGATAGAGGAGAGAAGCTGAGCTCTGTGATATATAGGGTTATATGATAGAGGGAGAGAAGCTGAGCTCTGAGATATATATCGTTATATGATAGAGGGAGAGAAGCTGAGCTCTGTGATATATAGGGTTATATGATAGAGGGAGAGAAGCTGAGCTCTGTGATATATATATGATAGAGAGGAGCTGAGCTCTGTGATATATAGGGTTATATGATAGAGGAGAGGAGCTGAGCTCTGTGATATATAGGGTTATATGATAGAGGAGCTGAGTTCTGTAATATATAGGGTTATATGATAGAGGAGAGAAGCTGAGCTCTGTGATATATAGGGTTATATGATAGAGAGGAGCTGAGCTCTGTGATATATAGGGTAATATGATAGAGGATAGGAGCTGAGCTGTGTAATATATAGGGTTCAATGATAGAGGAGAGGAGCTGAGCTCTGTGATATATAGGGTTATATGATAGAGGAGAGGAGCTGAACTCTGTGATATATAGGGTTATATGATAGAGGAGAGAAGCTGAGCTCTGTGATATATAGGGTTATATGATAGAGGAGAGGAGCTGAGCTCTGTGATATATAGGGTTATCTGATAGAGGGAGAGGAGCTGAGCTCTGTGATCAGGGCCGCCGATAGGGGGGTACAACCAGTACTCCCGTACCGGGCCCGGCCAGAATTTGACGCAAGGGGGGGCCCGCCGCCATCGGCAGGTACCGCCCCCTTGCTTCATTATAATGGTAGAGAGAAGAGGCCGCAGGCCTATTCTCCCTACCATTATATATCCCCTAACTGCGCCCCGGCGCTGCAGGGGCCCGGCGCAACTAAGGTGGAGAGGAGGGGTCCAGCGCTATTGAGGGGGAGGGGCCCGGCGCTGCGAGTCACGCTGCGCACCATCTCTATCATTTAACTGTAACTTACTTCTTCTTCAGAGCGCAGCAGCTCCTGACTGGGCGGCCCCTCCTCCTTCCTCCGGCCGTGGGCGGGCCTCACTGATTCAAATGATCGCGCTTCCTGCCCACGGCCAGAGGAAGGAGGAGGGGCCGCCCAGTCAGGAGCTGCTGCGCTCTGAAGAAGAAGTAAGTTACAGTTAAATGATAGAGATGGTGCGCAGCGTGACCCGCAGCGCCGGGCCCCTCCCCCTCAATAGCGCTGGACCCCTCCTCTCCACCTTAGTTGCGCCGGGCCCCTGCAGCGCCGGGCCACTTAGCAATCCTGTGGGGGGCCCCATAAGGCCCCTGTAGTTTGTGGGGCTCCCATAAGGCCCCTGTAGTTTGTGGGGCTCCCATAAGGCCCCTGTAGTTTGTGGGAGGCCCATTCAAGGCCCCTAAATGTTATGGGGCCCCCTGAAGGTTGTGGGGGCCCCATTCATGGCCCATAAATGTTTTGGGGGCCCCCTAAGGTTTGTGGGGGCCCTGTTCAAGGCCCCTAATGTTTATGGGCCCCCCACAAACTACAGGGGCCTTATGGGAGCCCCACTATATTACAGGGCCTTATAGGGGCCCCACAATATACCGGGGCATTATGGGTACTCCCACAGGACTGGGAAGTGGCCCGGCGCTACTGGCCACTTGAAATAGATCACTGTGGTGCACAGCGTGACTCGAAGAGTGGGCCTCTCCCCCTTAGTAGCGCCGGGACCCACCACTCCATCTCAGTTGCACTGGGCCACTTCCCAGTCCTGTGGGGACCCCCATAAGGCCCTTGTAGTTTGTGGGGCCCCCATAAGGCCCCTGTAGGTTGTGGGGCCCCCATAAGGTTGTTAGGGGCGGAGCGATGGTGTTGACAGGGGGTGGAGTTGACAGGGGCGGGGTTAACAGGGGCGGGGTTGATGGGGGGCCCAGGTGTTTTAGCTGTAGGGGGCCCGGAAATTTCTGATGGCAGCCCTGTCTGTGATATATAGGGTTATTTGATGTGGAATTTCTAAGGTAACAAGCAGAGAAAACCTGTTAAAGTGCTGCTTACCCCGTACATATACAGTGATTGAGAGTTTGCTATATACACACTCCGATGCAGGGAAAGCTTTCAATTAATCATATCCTACTTGCAGGATTGGTCAGCATAAACCACCTGACATTCCCTTTAAGGTATATTTGATTAATCTGCAGGTACAATGCACATAGATTTACATGGGTACCGCAAAGCTAAATCCCCACAAAGAATAAACATTATGGTCTTAATTTCCACAGTATAGCCCTGCCCCTGCAGAGCAGTCTCCTTTTCCTGCAGAGCTGCCCCTGAGTATGGACTTCTTCTGCTTATGAATAATTCAATTCTTCCAAAAATGTAATGATAGTTAAATAATTGTCTAAATGGATATACCTATAATCGCCCCCCCCCCCATGTTCTCTGTTCTTTCTATACCCATACTAGGTACAGTCAGTGCTAGGTTACAGTTCTGTCCCCACTGCAAGAAAATTACTCTGAGAGCCTACCGCATTTTTCGGACTATAAGACGCACTTTTCTCCCCCAAATCTGGGTGCCTGCTGTGGGGTATGCAACCCAGCTTTTCTGGGTGTAAGATAGGCTATCCAGCACCCAGGAAAGCTGAGTGGCACCCATCCCCCACAGCAAGCACCCAGCTTTTCTGGTCTTATAGTCCGGTGCGTCTTATAGTCCGGAAAATATGGTAGGCGCGTCGTATGGCCCAGGGCGTCTTAAAGTCCGAAAAATACGGTACTTCATATCAGTACTTAATATAATAACTTATTGGGCCAGTGTGAAACAGTGTAGTTTTCAATTTTAATTTGAACCATCTAAAAAAAAATGAAAAGGAAATGAAAAAGGTACAACAAACAAATGTGTTATGCAGACTATAAATGTTACTGCTGTTCTTGTTTCCATTTTCCAGTCGCTGCTAATGTATGCAACACAACCTGAGCTGAATCACAGCAAGTGTCGCTGTGAGTCACTGGAAGGATCCAAAGACTCCAATTCATATAACTGGTGTAAACCTGCTCACATGGAAAGAGTCTCCGGGACATTCCTCTCCAAATATAACAGGGTTTGCTTTACAAAAAAAAAAACCCGATAAACGTTGACTTAAAGGTTTATTCCCCTGTCAGTGTCATTTCACAGTTACTCTACTGCATTAAGGAACAGAGTAACTTCTTCAATACTTTTTTCTCCAATTTTATCCAGAGCTGTTTTAAGCATTTTGCTGGTAGAAAAACCAAAGCACATGAAATAACAGAGGGAAGCTGGAGTTTTCCCTTTTACACATCAGATGGTTTTTGGGGTTAAAGGGAAAGAAATCGGGTCCCATACTTAAAAGAAAAAAATTTTTTTTGGGTCCCCTTGTGTTTTGTGAAAAGTTTGCTCACTGACAAAGACACAAAACCTTTTCTTTATAATATTAAAAGGGTGGGTTTAAAATTTTTTAAAACATTGAGAGAAGAATATCCAAAATTAAAACCCAAAAAATTATATTTGGGGGGTGTTTCCCTTCTAAAGGAAAACGGGTTTTAAAAACTTAAACGGGCTTTTAAAGGGGGGAGAAAGGGTTTGGAGCCAATGTACCTTTAGAAAATCCTGGTAACAAATTTCCCCTTTTCCCCC
The DNA here is from genome assembly GCA_025379985.1 of Phyllomedusa bahiana. Taxonomy (NCBI): domain Eukaryota; kingdom Metazoa; phylum Chordata; class Amphibia; order Anura; family Hylidae; genus Phyllomedusa; species Phyllomedusa bahiana. The sequence continues at coordinate 39,780 of JAODAL010011510.1, forward strand.
CTTTCCGGGACTTTTAAAAAGGGGCCCCCTTGGCTGGGTTTTCCCAAAAACATACACCCCAAAGGGCAAAAAGGGGGAGTGGCTCAAAAAAAAGCCCCCTTTTAAGGGTAAGGGAGTGGCCTACCCAGTCCCCAGACCCCCCTAACCCTATAAAAAAATTTAGGGAAAGGGAAGTTTAAAAGGCTCCATTTTTCCCAAAGGACAGCCCAAAAATTTTTTAACTTTTTTTTAAGATGATCTTAAAAGGATTTGGACAAAAAATTTCCTCCGGGGGACATGTGCGCAAAAAGTTTTATTTTTCAATTCAACTAAAAAAAAACTTTCCCCCGGGATGCTGGGGAATTGCCAAAAAAGGGTTTTTGGGGCCACCCCCAAAAAAAAAAATTTTTATTAAGTTTTGTTTGCCAGGGGGATCAAAAAACTTATACCCCAACTGAAAAACCCCCAAAAAAAAAATTTATAAAAGGGTTAAACCAATTTTGATTTTCGGGTTTTTTATTTTGGGATATTTTTACCCTCTCAATGTTAAAAATTTTAACCCATTATTTTTAAATTTTTTTATAACTGTTCTTTGTAACTTGTCAGTGAGAAAAAACCCTTTACAAAAACTCGAAAAGGGGTCAAAATTTTATTTCCCTTTTAAAAATTTTGTACACGGGGGTTTCCCCTTTATTAAACATGCAATGTTGGGGCTTTTGGGGGCCCCCCAAATTTTTTTTTTGGGAGAAAAAAGGGGGAAGGGCAAGATTTTAGCAAAAAAAAAAAACTTTTTCCAAAAATTCAAAATTTTACAGCAATAGATTTTTCTATAAAATTAAAACCAAGAAATTTTTGCCAGCAGAAAAAAATGAAAAATTCCCCTTCTTTTTCCCAGTGCCCCTAGATAATTTAATTATATGGCAAATTTCGGATGGCCCCCAAGGGAGGGGGGAAAAGGGGGGGTTGGGCCCCTAGAATAGAAAGACTTGGGGGCAAGAGAGACGGGAAACCCAAAGGTCATGTGTGGTTTTTTGCGGGTAGCTAAAAGGTGGGTTCCAAAAAAACAAACTCCTTTTTTTTTATTTTTTAAAAGTTTTAGCCGGGGGAAAAAAAAAGGAAAAATTTTTTAAAAAAATTTAAAAACCTTTTTTAGTTCCCTGTTTCCCCAAAAACCCATCAGGATCGGGGACAGAGATTTTTTTTAAGGACTTTTAAAACCCCTTTTTTTTTTTATTTTTTGCTTTTTATCCAAATTTTGAATTCCCTTTGGGGGTGACTTTTTGGGGTTTTGGGAAACCCAAATTTCCCATTTTCCCGTGGGTTATGGGTTTCAGGCCTTTTAAAAATGGTTGGGACCCAAAGGGCCTCTCAAAAACTGTGTTTTTGATAAAAACCGCTTTTTTACTTTAAAATTTTCCCCCTTTTCCCTGTAGGGGCCCTTTGTATTTTATCCGAGCGGGAAACTCCATATTTGCTGGTGCAGTCACTATGAAACATACTTTTCTTTACCCCTGAAAATTTAAATCTTGTTACTTTTCGGGTATTATTTCCCAAAAGAGCTGCCAATCATTTATTCTGGGGTTTGGGGTAAAACTTTTTGTCCCATTTTATTTTTTTTTTTTTCCCCCTTGAAATGATTTTGAGTTTCATCCTGTTTATTAATTTCCAGAGTTTGAAATCAAATTTTATTTGCGGGGTGAAAGGTCATTTTAGGGACATTTAAAAATTTAATTCTTTACCCTTTTATGATCCTGAGTTACTTCCTTTTTATACTCCAGAGCTGTTTCATTTATTCTGTCTGGTGAAAAGGTAAACGTTTTACAAAACATTAATTTACCCTTTGTCCCAAACCCTTTGGGTTGTTACATCCTGTAATTTTACTCCAGAGCTAAATCACCAAATTCTGCTGGCGGGAGTAAATGTGTATATACTTTTACTTTTACTTTATCCTTTTAGTGATCCTGGGTTCCCAAAAATTTGTAATTAAAACCCTCCGGGAGCTGAACTTCACTTTTTTTCGGGGTTTTTTTTTCCCCTGGTTCTTAATTTTCAATTATTTTTTTTAAAATTTTTTTCCTGAGGTTAAATTTACCTGTTTTTATAATTCCAGAGCTGCCCCTTCATTTTTTCTGTTTCATGCAAAAAATGGGTGTTGAATTGGAATTACCCTTTACTTTATTTTAACCTTTATTTAAAAATTCTGTATTTACCCCAAAGGCCCTTTTGGAAATCACATTTCCCCGGGTGAAAAAGTCCCTGGGGTTTTCAAAACTAAACTTTTTCCCTTATCCCTGGTCCCCTGACCCTGATTTTACTTTCCTGAAATTGTACCCCCGAGCTGCACTCCCCAATTCTGCTGGGCGGGTCACTGTAAAACTTTAAATTTTTCCTGTACTGATCCCTGAGTTAAACCCTTTTGTATTATACTCCAGGTGCACTCATATTTGCGGGGTGCGGGTCACGGTGTCATCCCTTTACATTATTTTATCCTGCATGTTCCTGAGTTACCCCTGTTTTTATATCCAGGCTGCACTAAATTATTCTGCTGGGGAAAATCTTTGTTGTCCCTTTCCCTTAACTTTTCCTTTTTTGACCCCAAGAGTTACTTTCCGGGTATTATACTCCAGAGGTGAAATTTCCATATTTTTGCAGGTCGCCCATGTGTCCCATACATTTCCCTTTTAATTATCCTGTAACTAAACCCTGAGTTAAAACCTGTATTATCCCCCCGAGCTGTACTAAAATTTTTTGGGGTGCGGGTTAAATGTGTACATACATTACTTTTTCCTGTTTCGATCCGATTTTACATCCGGGTATTTTTACTCCAGGGGTTTGCACTAAATATTTGCTGGTGAAAGTCACTGTGTACATCCCAATCATTATCTTTTTTACTGATCCTGATTTTCATCCTGTTTTTATACCCCAAAGAGTTTGCATCACTTTTTGCTGGTTGCAGTCACTGTTTCAAATTTCTTATCCTTTTACTACCTGTTTTTTTACCCCAGAGTTTGCACTCACTTTTCTGTGGTGGCAGTCACTGTGTAATAAATTACTTTTACTTTATCCTGTATGATCCTGAGTTACTTTCCTGTTTTACATCCAAAAGTGCACTCACATTCGCGGGTTTGCTCACTGTGTAAATACATTACTTTAAATTTTCCTGTACTGTTTCCTGAGTTACACCCTGTTTTTAAACTCCAGACCCTGCACTCCTATTCTGCGGGGTGGTCCTGTGTAATACATTACATCATTATCTTGTACTGATTCCTTGGTTAAATCCTGTATTTAAAACCCCAAAGAGTTGCACTCACTTTTCTGCGGGTTTGCATCACTGTTTTGCATACATTACTTATACTGAAATGATCCTGTTTTTATACTCCAGAGCTCCCCAACTCATATTTGCTGGTGCAGTCCCTATGTACTAAAGTTTTTTCAAAAAAACTGAGGGGGCTTAAAAAACTTTTTATTGTTTTGCGGGAAATAACAGGGCCTTTGGCTCTCTGGGCTTTGCACTTTTTACCTGTATAAGTCCCGGATTCTCAAGTTGCGTAATTTTTTTTATGAACACGGGAAGCATAGGAGGGAACGGGCCCCTTAAAAATGCGGAGGAATTTTTAAAAGGGTATGGGTTGGATTTTTTTTAAACCTAAAATTGGGTAAAACCCTTTTTTAATTATATTATGAAAAAAAAGTTTTATTTATCACCCATTTAACCACCAATTTAAGTTTATATATGAGCATTTAAGTTACGGAAAGTTACTGCAGACAGTTTATACAGTGCCGATCTGGCTTGATTTTATACAAAGCAGCGGAACAGAAAAAAAAAAATCTAAAAAAAGAAACCCTAGGGGAAAGGGAAAAAAAAAAACCGATAAAAAAATTAAATTAAAAGAAAAAAAAACAGAGGAAAGGGTTCTCAGGGGGTTACAAATTTCTTTCGGGTTTCAGGATTAAAAGGGATATTAAACCCGAACCGAAGGTTTTAACCTAACCCCCAAACCCCACAACATTTAAAAAATTCCAGAAGGGTATTTCCCGCACCCCCAAAAGGAGGCTTCAAAAAATTTTTGGGCCCCCCCCTTGGGCAAAATGTATTTTTTTTTTTTTCGTGAGGGGAGAAAGAAATAAGGAAAACCCCTTTCATAAGCTGAGGGGCTTTTGTACCAAAAAAAAAACCCTTTTCCTGGAATAAAAACCCGAGTACATCCTGTATTAAACCTCCAGAAACTGCACTCACTATTTTGCTGGTGCAGTCCCCTGTGTACTTTCATTACTTTATCCTGTAATGATTTTTGAGGTTTCACCCTGTATTTTCACTCCAGAGCGGGACTCATATTTTGCTGGGGCCCGTCACTGTGTACATACATGGGGCATTACTTATCCTGTTCCCGGTTTTTTGTGTTTCCCTCCTGTATTATTTCTCCAGAGCTGCCACTCCCCCTTTTTTGCTGGTTGGGAGTCAATGTGTACACACCCTTACGATCCCCCTACTGACCCCGAGTTACAAAACCTGTATTACACCCACCCGCCCTTTCCACTATTTGCTGGTGCAGTCATGTTTTAAATAATTTCATTTTCTTATCCTGTACCCGGTTTTTTTGGGTTAAAACCCCCTTTTTTCCCCCAGAGCTGCACTCAAATATTTCTGCTGGGATCAGTCACTGGGTACTACATTAACTTTTCCCCGTAAAGGGGTTTTTGGGTTACATCCCGTTTTAATTTCCCGAGTGCACTCACTATTTGTGGTGCAAATATGGGGTACCAAAACATTACTTATCCTTTTATGGGCCCGGGGTTTTAAAACCTTATTTAAATATTTACTATTTTGCCAAAGGGAAAATTTTAAACTTATCGTTCCCCTATCTGTTAAAAAACTAAAAAAAGTAAAATTTTTTTATTTCTAAATTTAAACCCCTATACCAAAATATTTTTAAAAAACCCGATCTCTTTCCTCATCATTTAAACCCCTTTTTTCTTCTGAGAGGGGAATAACTCCCCTTTCTATTATCAAGTCTTTGGGGGAACCCCCAATACTAACAGGGGGCCTTATATATATAGCAAAAAAACTAGCTTCAGTAAAAGGGGTCCCAAGCCCAAAATTTTTTTGGGGCCGTCGCCCTTTTTTCTAGAAAACAGGGAAAAAATTAAAAGGGCCCCCCTTTTGGGCCCGTCTGCAGGGAGGTGGCACTTGTAGACAGAGGGGGGAGAGATCACAATTTTTAAAACGTCCCTGCCTGACCTCCCGGGCTTGTTTGCCCGTAACCTGGTTTATCAAGGCTTAGAGGTCCGATGACGTTTTAAATTTTTGATCTTTTCAACCCCTTTTTCTAAAAAGTGTCACCGTGCCCGGGGGTTCACAAGGGGGCCTTTTTTGTTTTTGTTTTTCTATGGGTTTGGGAAGAAACTGCCCAAAATAGGGGGTTTTGGGTTTTGGGGTCCCCCTTTCTGAAAATTGTTTCCCTTTTCTTTTAGGGAAAAAAGGCTCTTCCTTTTTAATAGGGGGTTGGGGGGGGCTTTCCCCCAAAACTTGATAAAAGAAAAAGGGGGGTTTTTTTTTCCCCTCTTTCAAGGAAAACCCAAAGGGTTAAATTTATGAGGGAATAGAGATAGGTTTTTAAATTTTTTTTGTTTTAGTGGTTAAGAAATTTTGAAAATTTAAAAAAAGTTAAATTTTTTTGTGTTTAACCCGATTTAAAAACTGATAGGTTTTAAGTTTTTCCCTTTGGCAAAAAAGTAAATATAGTGATCCCAAAAGTCACTCTTTGTTTCTTGCGAGGGTTTCCCCAATTTTTTTGGGGGTTTTGTACATTCTGTATTTACATTCCCGAAACTGGGAAATCCCTTTTTCTGTGGTGCAGTCACCTTTTTGACATAAATGAATTATTTTCCTGTAAAGATCCTGAGTTATATCCCGTATTATAATCCAGAGTGCCCCTTCCCCTAATTGGGTGGTGCCCGTCACTGTGTACTTTACCTTTCATTATTTATCCCGTACTGTTCCTTTTATTTCATCCTGTTTTTATAATCCAGGTGGCCCAAACACTATTCTGTGGGGCAATCATTGTGTTTTAATTTTAGTTACTTTTAATTTACATTTTTTTATAAAGGGCCCAAAAAAGACAGGGGGCGTCCATCAAGTTTTTTGCTTATTGTTTCTTTAATGTTTAACCAGAGAAGGCAAAAAAGGCCCCCTGGGTAGAAAACCAATTGGGCCTCATTTTAGGGGGGAAAAAAATTTTCCCAAAAATTCTGGGGAAAAGAATATTTTTCTGGGTCAGCGGGCCCTTCTCCAGAATCCTGGTCACTATAACTGTTATTTACATCTGAAAATGTATCCAAACCCCTTCCAGAATCCGGTCATTAACTTGTTTTATTAAATCTGAAATGTCCCAGCCCCTTCTCCAGAATCCGGTAATTAACTTTTAAAAAAATTATTACATTAGAAATGTATCCAACCCCCCCCCCCGAATCCTGGTCCTATAACTTTTATATTATTACTCTAGAAAATTTAAAAAACCCCCCCCCCCAAAAAAAACCCCCAGCCCGGGGTCACTAGAATTGTTTATTATTACACTAAAAATGTATCCAGACCTTCCCAAAAATCTGGTCACTAGAATTTTGTTTTTATTACTCTAGAAGTATCCCCAGCCCTTCTCCGAATCGGTCACTAGAACTTGTTTTATTTTTTACATCTAGAAATGTATCCAACCCTTCCCCAAAAACCTGGTCACTAGAATTGTTATATTAACATCTAGAAATTTCCCCAGCCCTTACAAAATCCGGCACTATAACTTGTTTATTATTACTTTAAAAAAAAGACCCAGCCCCTTTCCAGAACCCCGGTCCCCTTAATTGTTATTTTTTTAATCTAGAATGTATCCGACCCTTCTCCAAATCCTAGTCATAGAACTTGTTATATTATTACTCTAGAAATGTATCCGGGGACCCTTCTCCAGAACCCTGGTCCTAGAACTTGTTATTTTATTACATTAGAAATGTATCCAGAACCTTTCAGAATCCGGCACTAAAACTTGTTATATTATTACTCTAGAAATGTTTCCGCCCCTTCTCCAGAACCCGGTCACTTAACTTTTTATTACATCTAAAAATGCTCCAGCCCCTTCTCCAGAATCCTGGTCACTAAAAACCTGTTCATTATTACACTAAAAAAGTACCAAACCCTTCTCCGAACCCTGGTCCTATAACCTGTTCTATTATTACATCTAAAAATTACCCGACCCTTCTCCAGAATCTGGCACTAGAAATTGTTATTATTACATCTGAAATTTTACCAGCCCCTTCTCCAGTTTCTGGTCATAGAACTTGTTATAGTATTACATCTAGAAATGACCAAACCCTTCTCCAGAACCCCGGGTCACTAAAACCCTGTTCTATTATAAATTTTTAAATGTATCCAGACCTTTCAGAATTGGTCACTATAATTGTTATTTTTTTCTCAGAAATGTTTCAAACCCCTTCTCCAAATCCTGGTCACTAAAACTTTTTATATTATTACATCTAGAAACATCCAAAAACCCTTTTTGAACTCTGTTAGGAATTACCATGACAAGTTCCTCTGGCGGCGTTCCACGTTCACTCTTTACAGTAAAGAATCCTTTTCTATGTTGATGAAGAAATTTTCTTTCCTCTGATGTAAGGAGCCCCCCTTTTTCTCCTTAGTCCGGGTATAAAAAAGTCTTTGGGAGAGACTCTATATTGACCTTTAATTTAAAATTTATACATATTTTTTATTTTCCCCCCGAAACCGTTTTTCCTAAACTAAATCCCCAATTTTTTGCTAATCTTTCTGGGTTTGCAGTCCCCCCAGTCATTTTTTTATTTTTGTTGCCCGCCTTTGTACCTTTAAAACCTACAAAGTCTTTCCTGGCAATGGGCCAAAAACTGTACACAAATTCCAGTGTGGTCTAACCCGTGAATTTTATGTGGGAGAATAATGTTTCATCATGTGCCCTTTTCCCTTTTAATGCACCCCCCTGATCCTATTTTGCCCTTTGGGTGCTGGCCTGAACTGGGTGCACAATTAAGTTTACTGTCCTCCAGGATTTCCCAAGTCCTTCTCCGCACTTTTTAACCCGCGTTTTTCCGTTTAACATTAGTCATAAAAAGGATTTTTCCCCCCCTTTGGGATAAATTGTATTTATTGTTAAACCCCCTCTGCCATTTTTGCCCAGGCCTCCAATTCCAAATCCCCTTTTTAATAACAATTTACATCTATTGTGTTTATTCCTTTTTCAATTAGTATCATTTTTAAAGACGATATTTATGTGCAATCCTGTTAAAAATCATTAATGAAAATATTAAAGAGAATAGTACCCAATACATACTTTACTCTTCCTGTAAAAGTCTTGAGTGGAATCCTGTATTATACTGCAGAGCTGCACTCTCTGTTCTGATGGTGCAGTCACTGTGTACATACATTACTTATCCTGTACTGATCCTGAGTTACATCCTTTATTATACTCCAGAGCTGCACTCACTATTCTGCTGGTGCAGTCACTGTGTACATATATTACTGATCCTGAGTTACATCCTGTATTATACTCCAGAGCTGCACTCACTATTCTGCTGTTGCAGTCACTGTGTACATACATTACTTATCCTGTACTGATCTTGAGTTACATCCTGTATTATACTGCAGAGCTGCACTCTCTGTTCTGCTGGTTAAATTACTGTGTATATACAATACATTACTCATCCTGTATTAGTCCTGAGTTGAATCCTGTATTATACTTCAGAGCTGCACTCACTATTCTGCTGGTGGAGTTGCTGTTTTATATACATTATATTGCTTATCCTATACTTTACTGACAATCCCTTTCTGTTAGAAAAGTCCACAATAATTAACATTAAGCTGGCCATATGCTGTTTTGCTGCTGAATCCCCCAAATTAATATTTGGTACAAAAAGCTTTGAAATCACAGAGGTCAGATGTTTCCTGTAGCTCTTAACCAAGTTTGCAGACAGTGCAGCAGGAATGTTGGCCCACTCCTCCATATAGATCTTTTCCACATCTTTTGGGTTTTGTGGCTGTGACTGGGCTACAATGAGTTTCAGCTCCCTCCAAAACTTTTCGGTTTCAGGTCTGAAGACTGGGTAGGCCACTCCAGGACTTTGAAATGCTTCTTACAGAGCCGCAACTTAGTTGCCCTGGCTGTGTGTTTCGGGTCATTGTCATGCTATAACGCCCAGTCACGACCCATCTTCATTGCTCTTACTGATTGAACGAGGTTGTTGGCCAAAATCTCACGATACATGAGCGCCTCCATCCTCCCTTCAATACAGTGCAGTTGTTCTGTCCCCTCTTCAGAAAAGCCTCCACAAAGTATGATGTTTCCACTCCCATGCTTCATGGTTGGGACAGGGTTCTTGGGGTTGTACTCATCCTTCTTCTTCCTCCAGACACGGTGAGGGAAGTTGTTACCAAAAAGTTCTATTTTGGTCTCAGCTGACCACATGACCTTCCCCCATATCTCCTCTGGATCATCCAGATGGTCTTTGATGGACTTCAAACGGATTTGAACATTTGTTGGTGTGAGCAGGGGCACCTTGCATGCCTTGCAGGATTATAATCATGACGGCGTAGTGTGTTACTAACGGTATCTTTGAGACTATGTTCCCAGCTCTATTCAGGTCATTGACCAGGTCCTCCTGTGTAGTTCTGGGCCGATTCCTGACCTTTCTCAGAATCAGCCTTACCCCACAAGGTGAGATCTTGCATGGAGCCCCAGACCGAGGAAGATTGACAGTCATCTGGTGTTTCTTCCATTTTCTAATAACTGCGCCAACAGTTGTTCCCTTTTCACCAAGCTGCTTGTCTACTGTCCTGTAGCCCATCCCAGCCTTATGCAGGCCTACAATTTTGTCCCTAGTGTCCTTAGACAACTATTTGGTCTTGGCCATGGTGGAGAGGTTGGAGTGTGATTGATTGAATGTGTGGAGAGGTCCCTTTATGAAGGTAATGTGTTCAAACAGGTGCAATTAATACAGGTAATGAGTGCAAAGTAGGAGAGCTTCTTAAATAAAAACTAACAGGTCTGTGAGAGAGAATTCTTGCTTGTTGGCCGGTGGTCAGATACTTATTTCATGCAATAAAATGCTATTACCGTATATACTCGAGTATAAGCCGAGTTTTTCAGCACAAAAAATGTACTGAAAAATCCGACCTCGGTTTATACTCGAGTAAGGCCGTGTTCACACGGCTTATTCACGGCGGATTTGTGCGCCGTATTGAGCGCACAAATCCGCCGTGAATACGGGGCGGACGGGGGGCGGGGGCCACTCCCGGCCCCATAGACAATGCATTGTTTACGGCGCGTCCCGCCCGTAAATAATGTGCATGTCACTTTCTCCCCCCGCGGCGGATTTGCCGGCGGGGAGGAGCGACGGAATCCCCTGTTCTCTATGAGAGCAGTGGATTAAACCCTAATGACTCCGACGGATTGGCGCGTATTTGAACCGCAAATCGGTGCCGGAATACGCGCCAAATCAGTCGGCAAAAATAAGCCGTGTGAACGGGCCCTTACTGTCGGCACTCGGGCGCTGCGATGGCCCGTGCGCCGACAGGGACGCTTCAGCTATACGCGACTCCTCAGGGAGCGCATATAACTGAAGGCTGAGTACAGCCGACAGCGTCCGGGCACTGCTATGGCCCGGGTACTGTCGGCAATCTCCGGTGCGCATACAAGTGAAGAGATACCACTGCGGAGCAGAGAGCGAGATTCGCCGAGCGGGGAGAAGAGACGGAATCCATAGTTCTCTATGAGAACTGTGGATTACCGTAGTTACTGGGACGGAATGGAGCCGTACTGCAGCGCAAATACGACGCGCAGTACGGCTCCAATCAGTCGCAGAATTACAGACCTCTCCATTCTTTGTAGGTGAGAAAACTTGCTAAATCGCCAGTGTAGCAAAGACCTTTTGTCCCCACTGAAACTCAACCCATATGATAAAGTCAATCTGTCACCGGTGACTACTGGGAACCATTTACTTACCCTAATGGAGGTAAAATCACCCGAGGCACAGGCACCTAAGATGGCAGCTCCTACGAGAACCGACTCCACTTCTTTGGATAAGACAACTGGAAGACCTGTAAAGGAAAATGTGTTATTTAGTAAAAGAGAAAAAAAAATCTAATTACAGCTGCCTCCAATGTACATTAGGTTTATTTGCAAATTTACAAACTATCGTCAAGCAAGTACAAATAAAACAGTTCAACACAACTAATATAACAAGGGGTTTCTCCAAGTTCAACACAAAACACCACTATTGCTACTTTTCGGGTAGGGTCCTAAATTGTATAAACCGTACACCTGCAAAATTGGGGGGGCCAATAATTGGTATCAATAAATATGATTCTTGTGCACACAAGGCTGTCAAGAATTTAAGAAAGAGCATGTTTATACAGTTCTTAACTGCATTGCGGAAGCATCATGGTGGTCTGGTTTATACAATGTTGTAGCCTACACTAAAAATGACATTTTGTGTTGAATTTGCTCTCTAGTGAATGGATAGGCTGTATTCCCAGTGATAAACTGTCCACTGGTGTCTCTAGTGAATGGATTAGGCTGTATTTCATATCTCTAGTAATCGTCACCGCTCTCTAGTGAATGGATAGGCTGTATTCTCTCAGTGTGTCTCTACTGAAATGGATAGGCTGTATTCTTAGTGATGTCTATTGGTCTCTAGTGAATGGATAGGCTGTCTGTGATTCATCTAGTGAATGTCATCTCAGGTTCTCTCTAGTGAATGGATAGGCTGTATGCTCAGTGATGTCACTGGTCTCTAGTGAATGGATAGGCTGTATTCTCAGTGATGTCACCGGTCTCTAGTGAATGGATAGGCTGTATTCTCAGTGATGTCACTGGTCTCTAGTGAATGGATAGGATGTATTCTCTCAGTGAGGATAGTCACTGTGTCTCTAGTGAATGGATAGGCTGTATTCTCAGTGATGTCACTGGTCTCTAGTGAATGGATAGGCTGTATTCTCAGTGATGTCACTGGTCTCTAGTGAATGGATAGGCTGTAGTAAAGGGATAGGTTGCAATCTCAGTGATGTTACTGATCTGTAGCTAATAGATAGGCTGTATTCTTAGTAATGACACTGGTCTTTAATGAATGGATAGCCTGCATCCTAAGCATTTTATGTTTGCCCCTGTATTATATTTGTTGAACCAAGCATTAGACTGAGGTATATTTAAAGATAAGCTTATATTATCATTGCTGTCAAACATTCACCACTGTAAATATCTCATGAGTCACTGCACATCAAGTAACTGAGCAATAAATTCAAGAAAAGTATTATACAGAGTCAAATTCTAATAAATCCCCAAAACAATTTTGTGCTGAATTTAATGAACCATTTTGAAAATGAAGAATTTAATGACCTTTAACGTGGAAGATTATGACATCACCTTCTGTATCCACTAAAAGATGATATTAAGATGTAGGTGGTGCCATATAAATCACTGATGACCATAAATGCTACATTGTATCAGTGGTTGATCATGGCCGACATGTTCTGTCTCGTCTTTCATGGCCCATGCCGAGTGTAATAAGAAATACTAATACAGATGTGCGCACTATGGTTGTTGGAACAGAGGCTATAAATGGAAATAAATGTCCACTGGTTCGGTTTGTGAGGAACCTTTACAACATTTTCGTTTAGTTTCCATTTGCTTTTTGTATTTAGGTGGTTGGTCAGGGCCGGACTGGGACTAAATAGCAGCCCTGAAACAAAATCCCCACCAGCTCACATATGATATCCACCTCCAAATTTTCCCTTTGTCATGCACCTCACTACTTTCTAAAATAAACTTTACAAACACAAGCAAAAAAGTTAAAGTGGCACAGATAACCCCTAATCACAAGGTTTGGGATGCACTTGCTTTATGATCCGGGACAAGTATACGCAGCTACGATATAAGCGCCAATATAACCTACAATACAGTCACATGGAGACCACAGAATGGTCAGACACCAGCTCATGTCGCCATCAAATGACAGTGAATACAGCACTGATCCAACACAGAAGCAAAATAACTTCTGACTTCCAGGGACTCACAGGTGACGTCTTCTCTGAGGAGTTGTTCTTTCCACTGAGCTGTCACTGTGATGTCACATTCGTCTGACATCACTTCCATGTCCACGGTCACATAGGTAACGCAAATGTAGCTATGGAGTGGAAGTGATGTCTGATGGTAGAGACAATTAAGCATCAGTGATGGGGGACTGGAAGCGCTGAGGAACGAGTCGCTTACTGAAACCCAGAGAGAATTTAGGGTTACGGTTGATTTTTTGGCAAATATTGCCAAAAATTGATTTGTGCAGACCCAAGTCGAAGCACTTGAATTTGGGTTATATTGGACTACTTTAACTAGTGTTGCTCAAATCTAACCTGTTCAGTTCAATACTGATTCAACCCAGCTTAAAAAATTGGGGTTTGGGAAGGCCTAAAACTTAAAGGGGATGTATCGCTTCATCAGTTCGGCTGTTTTCTTGAAGCTTGATTTTCTCAGTTCCTGAAATCCAGGGGCGTTTCTTCCCCTCCCAGCTGGGTGTTTCTTAACTGAAGGGGGATGACATCATCCCCCCTTTACTGTTCATGCTCGCTCCCGAGTCAGTGTCCCCCCCCCCTCTCAGTCCCCAGGTCAATGTGTCGTTCCTCTCCCTATGCAGTCTTATTTTGTAAGAGCTGTTTACATACCACAGGCCTGCATTCAGTCTAGACAGCCTTCTATGAACTCAGAGCACTGATCTCTTCTCCTCTCACAGCTTGAGGTTTGTTGAATCCAGTCTTCTATGATCTCCTCCAGAGCACAGATGCATCTCCCTTCTATGTTTACACGCAGGAGCATTAGGCACCGAGGCACAATTCTGCTGTTTTCTGATTGGAGAAGCAGCTGCAGTGTCACTGAGGAGCTGCTAGGTGTACAGAGAGAAATTGTTGTCGGCCCCTTGCACGCATGAGCATTAGGCACCGAGGCACAATTCTGCTGTTTTCTGATTGTAGAAGCAGCTGCAGTGTCACTGAGGAGCTGCTAGGTTTACAGAGTAAAATTGTTGCCGGCCCCTTACACGTAGGAGCATTAGGCACCGAGTCACAATTCTGCTGTTTTTTGATTGTAGAAACAGCTGCAGTGTTACTGAGGAACTGTTAGCTGTACAGAGTGAAATTGTTGCCAGCCCCTTATTCTGAGTGAGAGAGGCAGGAATGCACGCTCCCGTGACTACGACCGAGGGTCAGACAGAATGTAAATTAGTAGAGCCGGTAGCCAATGAAATGAAAGGAGGAGGAATCCGACCGACACTGGGGAACAGTGTTTACAGAAAACGAAGATAAGGCAGACTGTGAAAACAACACAGCTTTGCAAATGACATCCAATTGCAAAGTGGCTTGTTTTCACTGTCTCCTTATTCTAAAGACCATTGAATGAAATGATACAACCCCTTTAATTGTTTTCAATCTGACCCAAACCCTAAATTTAGACTGAACCCTGACCATAACCCTAAATCCAGGGTATGGGGAGTGTTGTTTTTTTTCTACTGGGTTTTAATGGTTTACCTTACTTGTTTCCCATCGCTTCTGGTCCCGTGGCACGGTAAACTTTGGACTAGAAGTAATGTCAGGTGGTAGTGATGGTAGTGTATGGGAAAAAAAAGAATGGACACTTTCATTGTTTGAAATGGCTTCTGCTTGAATTCCATGTTGGAAAGGCAAGAGGTATCAGCTTGGACTTTTTTCTGATTGAGTGAATGTACCTGTGCATTTACAACTAAAATCCGGACCCAAAAAAGAGCAAAAAAGATGCAAAAAAGCTAAGCTGTAAAACTGGGTCGTGCTCTCCACTTGTACGGGTCTCCTGAAGGTGGTGGGAGAACCAAGCTGGAAAATATTCCATGGTGTTATTCCAGAAAAGCTCCTTGTTGCAGCCCGAGACAGAATATCCAATGTATCTCCAGCAGGAAACTTCTGATGTTTCTGTGGCAACCAGTAAACTGTGTAGTAGCTGGTAATAGAAACCAGAGAGAAACATTTGCTGCTGATAAACTCTGACTTTTCTCCAAAGGTTGTAAAGAAAACAAAAACAAGGGAATCCCCACGTTGGAGCGATACAAGATCACTGGCCCTGAATGTTTTCTGCAGGTATCCCAGCAACTAACAAAATACTTTCCACATCGCTGGGTAAATTCCACTGGACAGAGCAGATTCCAGCAGATGGTGACACACGGGGAGGAGATAACACAACTGATAAGGCTCAGACTAAAAACAGACTCACATAATGAGAGTTGTACAAGATGCGAAAAATATGGCTGCTACGTTCCATAAACGGCGACACCCAGGCGTATAGGTGGTAAACAGCGCCACCCAGGCATATAGGTGGTGCCTGGTATCGCTACAAATCTCCATGAAATGTCTATGCCAGGCTCAGCATGTGGACCACAGTGTCGCGGTGTCGTTACAAAAACAGCTATGTATTTTTATTTTATTAAAACTCTTTAAAAGGCATTTCCCTCTGAAATCCAAAATATCCCCCATGAATAGTAGGGGCAGCAGGGGCGTAGCTACAGGGGGTGCAGCAGTAGCAGTCGCTACCGGGCCCTGCAGCCTCAGGGGGCCCAAAAGCCCTTATGCCACATAAGAAGATACCAGCATTGTAAATGGCGCATGGTAACGAGGGGGCCCCATTTCACTGTTTGCACCAGTGCCCAAGAGCTTGTAGTTACGCCTCTGAGGGGCAGAGTCGTCCTTCTTCTATTATGCTGTTCCAGATTTTATTTTGCAGTTTCTCAGACCCCATTCACATCCCGTTTTGCCCTCTGTTTGTAGTACCTCTAAAAAGTTATCCCAACAGATACTGCACTGGAATCACAGTAATCTGTAAGGAAGACGTAGTCTGAATACACATTATGTACACAAAAGCATGCTCTACCACACTTTGTTCAACATGTCAGAAAAGAGGCGCCGCCATGCCAGTTTTAAGGTGCATTAAATGAGTGTATAGTGCACCTGAATGAATGGTGTCTGGCATACCTTACATAGTATAATTGATGCAACTAATCTAGGCGCATAGCATAATGTAGGCGCATAGCATATCAGTGCGAGCATATTTGATGCTCCTACTTTAGGCGCATTAAAATGTGCCGTGCCCGGTATATAATGCGGCTAGTTTTGGTGTATTACATTTAGATAGAGAATAGGCCGTCAAGAGTTTTTTGGCCCAAAATATAGCCCTAAGGGTATGTTCACACGATGTAATTTCGGCGCGCATTTGAGGCTCTAATATGGGTGAGATGCGCGCCGAAATTACGGTAATCCATAATTCTCATAGAGAACTATGGATTACGCCTCCTCTCCCCACTCGTACAATACGATCGTATTGTACACGCGGGGATATACACTCACCGGCCACTTTATTAGGTACACCTGTCCAACTGCTCGTTAACACTTAATTTCTAATCAGCCAATCACATGGCGGCAACTCAGTGCATTTAGGCATGTAGACATGGTCAAGACAATCTCCTGCAGTTCAACCGAGCATCAGTATGGGGAAGAAAGGTGATTTGAGTGCCTTTGAACGTGGCATGGTTGTTGGTGCCAGAAGGGCTGGTCTGAGTATTTCAGAAACTGCTGATCTCCTGGGATTTTCACGCACAACCATCTCTAGGGTTTACAGAGAATGTGCCCAAAAACAAAAAACCTCCCGTGAGCGGCAGTCCTGTGGGCGGAAATGCCTTGTTGATGCCAGAGGTCAAAGGAGAATGGGCAGACTGGTTCGAGCTGATAGAAAGGCACCAGTGACTCAAATAGCCACCCGTTACAACCAAGGTAGGCAGAAGAGCATCTCTGAACGCACAGTACGGCGAACTTTGAGGCAGATGGGCTACAGCAGCAGAAGACCACACCGGGTGCCACTCTTTTCAGCTAAGAACAGGAAACTGAGGCTCCAATTTGCCCAAGATCATCGAAATTGGACAGTAGAAGATTGGAAAAACGTTGCCTTGTCTGATGAGTCTCGATTTCTGCTGCGACATTCGGATGGTAGGGTCAGAATTTGGCGTCAACAACATGAAAGCATGGTTCCATCCTGCCTTGTATCAACGGTTCAGGCTGGTGGTGGTGGTGTCATGGTGTGGGGAATATTTTCTTGGCACTCTTTGGGCCCCTTGGTACCAATTGAGCATCGTTGCAACACCTTGTGGAATCTATGCCACGAAGAATTGAGGTAGTTCTGAAGGCAAAAGGGGGTCCAACCCGTTACTAGCATGGTGTACCTAATAAGCGGCCGGTGAGTGTAAGTGACATGTCAAATAGGCTATGTTCACACGGCGTAATTGCGGTGTGTACAGTACGGCCGCAATTACGCCGGGTGATTTGGGAGTCGTGCTGATCAGCGCGTACTCCCGCGGTGCAGGGGAATTGGCAGCCCGCCGGCCCCATTGACATGCATTACTCGCGGCGAGTCACTTATCTCCCCGCGCGTACAATACAATTGTATTTTACGAGCGGGGAGCGGGGAGAGGAGGCGTAATTCATAGTTCTCTATGAGAACTATGGATTACCGTAATTTCGGCACACATCTCGCTTGTATTAGAGTGCAAATACGGCGTGAAATGCCTGCCGAAATTTGCGTGTGACCCTACCCTTATTCGCGGTAAATATGCGCCAAGAGTAATGAATGTCAATGGGGCCGGCGGGCTCCCGAAAGACACGATGTACGCACCGCAGTACATTGTGTGAACATACCCTAATGTGACATGTCGCCCCTCACATTGTGTCCAGCTCATAAAGCATATGCAAATTAAGACAATGTTTAACCTATAGATTTCTATGGCCCTGCTTTGGCATCCGTGAATGAGGCCTTACTTATATATATTTCTGGGATCAATGGGTAGCAATAAACATGGCTGCCATTATGGGTTCTACTGAATTGGGCACCCAATTTTCAGAGGTGGCTCATATAGCCAACAGACTATTTAATGCATGGTTATATATAGAGTAAGTGTATGTTGACACGGTGTATTCGCGGGCTGTACTTCTGGGCGCAGTTGTGCTGTAAGGCGCCTGAAGTACGCCCCACAAATACGGTGAAATCATAGCACTCATCAAGTGCCATGATAAACTAACATAATCCCCAGCACACACGGACATGTCACTTCTTTCTGGCGCTTTTGAAGGCGAAAATGAATGGGGGCCGGTCCAGCGTGCTTTAGAAGTACGTGCCGCTATACTCCAGGTAAATACCACGTGAATTCACCCTAGAAGCTACATGGTGTGCACAGACATCAATATTATTTATGGAGAAGGCCCTGCCGCTAAAACCTGCAGAAGCAAGCCAATGCATTTCACACAGTACATACTATGTTTGACCTGATGAAACATACTATGCACATTGTGAAACAAGTTGATCTGATGAAGCACAGTATGTACGGTGCGAAACACGTTGACTTTATAAAGCACACTATGTGTGATGTGAAACGCATTGACCTGATGAAGCACCGTATGTACAGCGTGAAATGCGTTGACCTGATGAAGCACAGTATGTAAGGTGCCAAACACGTTAACCTGATAAAGCACACTATGTATAGCGTGAAATGCGTTGACCTGATGAAGCACAGTATGTATGGTGTAAGTAAAGTTGCCCTGATGAAGCACAATATGTACAGTAAGAAACAGGTTGACCTAATAAAGCACAGTATGGACAGTGTGAGACAAGTTGCAGATTTTATTCTGATCCACCCTGTTTACATGTACCCTTAGGCAATGTTCACACGGCTTATTGCCGGCGTAATTGTGGGGCCGGATTTCGCCCCGCAATTACGCCTGCAGCCGCGCAGCAGGGGCGGGGGGCCGGCATCTTGCCGGCCCCATAGACACTCATCATTCACGGCGCGTACACGGCGTAAATAATTGACATGTCACTTTCTCCCCCCGCGGCGGATTCGCCGAGCGGGGAGAGGAGACGGAATCCACAGTTCTCTATGAGAACTGTGGATTACCGTAGTTACTGGGACGGATTGGAGCCGTACTGCAGCACAAATCCGGCGCGTTGTACGGCTCCAATCAGTCCCAGAATAAACTGTGTGAACGAGGCCTTACAGTTATAGCCTTAGTATTCCCACCCAGGGCCGTCTTTTCCATTGGGCAGCATAGGCTGTCCACGAGCACAGGGGGCCCTCCTGGGCAGCCATCTACCCTGCCTAGTGGTGTGACGGCACCTGCGGAGGGTCCGGGATGGCACGTCTGTGTGTGAGTTCGGACCCGTCACCTCTTTAAGTAAGTAGAGTTATTGATTTTTTTTTTTTTTTTTACCTACGGAGGGGGAGGGAAGCTACATACAGGGAGCTATGTCCTACAGTGGACCTATCACCTACAGGGGGCTGTAACCTGCAGGGGGACTTATAACCTACAGTGGGGCTGTCACCTACAGGGGGGGCCATATATCTGTCATATATGACATCTGTCATGAGTTGTCAGAAGACACTGCAGATTTGCAGGAAATCAGGAGAATTTTGAATGCAGCTCTGGATGTGACTGGAGATTCCAGAATGTAATAATAAAGTTCCTTAACATTTGGGGATATTTGGTTTATATGACTTACCAGTAATGTCCGCGTGCATCTGCACAAACAAGGGGTTCTTACTGAGCCCCCCACAAAGGAACAAACTGCTGATGATGTGGCCAGAAGATTTCATTGTTTCCAAAATGTGCCTGGTTCCCAACTACAAATCAAAAAGAAAAAAAAGAGAGAATAAAATAATTGACTATATTTTGCATGGCTTTTTTTGGCCAGAAAAAAAGCTCCCGAAATTTTTTAGGGTAGTTTCTTTTTTAGATTTGTTTTATGTTTTTTTTGGGGGGTGCATTTTTCCCCATCACAAAGCAAAAAAACAAACAAACAACAACAAAAAAAAACACGTGCACACAAGCATTTTTTTAAGTACAGAAAAGCCATAAAGATGGGAGAAAAATACCACACACTGCCTGAAACAAATGCTACACTTACAACATGCAGATTTTTTTTAAAAAATGCAACTGACCCAAAAAAATGCATCTACAGTGAAAAAAAAGGTTCTAAGCAATAAAGCACCATCTGTAGTACATTTTATATTTGCTTTCCAGCTGACATGTGGCTGCTGCAGTTTTTACCCCCAAAAAAGCTTGAAAAAAAAAATTATGTTTTTGGTACCGTTTTTTAGTATGAGTGTTTTACAAAAACACCTGGAAATCACCCCTTCACATTAATATTTAGCAATTTTAGCCAAAAAGAGAGCTTTAAAAACTGCATGCTTTTTTCAGACCTAATGTGTATTGGTACATACATTTTTTATGTGGTTTTTTTTTTGGTGTGTTTTTCCCCAGCACAAATCATGTAATCAATCACATGATTTACAATGTGGAAAAACGATGCAAAGAATGCATCAAAAAACAACACTATGTATCAATGCCAAGCGCTGCTTATTTCTTATTATAACGGCCAACCAGTATCGCCTCGGTTCAGGGAATCTTTCTAGCAACCCTTATGTCAGTTCATAGGCAATAATTATCATCAAGGCGATTGTTGTGCATTTCCATATAGCAAACTTTACTTCATATTAGTCGGTGAAAAAACCAATACAACAAGAAATATAAACCTGTGCAGTATCTGTTGCACAGTGGGGCATATGTCCCAATATCTCATTTCCTGAACGTCCTCAAATCTCTCTCGTGTGGACTTTCTTGACAGCAGCAGATAGTCGCGCTGCAGTACGTTGCTGCGGACGTGTCGGAACAATTATCTTCCTTTTTCACGCATGCGTACTCCATTTGTTGATGGCCCGTTTAAATTGCCTCCCACTTATACGTGGGTTACATAGCACACTGCTTTTAAAAAAACATAAAAAACCAAAAATTATCCGAGACCTCAAAGTAGCAGATAAATAACATTTTCAAGCTAATGCTTTCATTATGGCCCTTAGGTGCTAGGGACTCTAATCGTGTAGATCCAAAAATGCCTTCACGTTTCAGGAGCATTTGGATAGTTTCACTTTCATTCCTGACATGATTCGCCTCCTGTACACCCATTTGAGTTCCTACTCTTGGTGCCTGGACTCATAGAAGTGGCGTGCCACTGAAGTTTCGCCATACGATTACTCTCTGAGTTTTTTCTTTTTGTTGCATCCTCTTTTTCAAAAGGTACGTATTGCTGATGTGTTCCGTGATGATTCTTTGTTTAACCTGCCTGCTTGTCGGTCCTACATACAACCCTGCCACATGGGCATACTTTCTGGGCATATATAACTTTAATTACTGTTACAGCTATGGTACCCTTTGATGTCTATTTCCGTCCCTTTCATAGGGTGAGCAAACTTTGGTCCCTTAATTATGGCGCTACAATTAGAGCGGGTATTGCAGAGGAAGATCGAGCATTGCAGCAAGCAACAACAGAAAACAAAAAAAAAGCTCTGCACGAAAGTGGAACCAGAACGCTTAAAGAGTTGACGAGAGCCGCAAGAGAAAGTTCGTAATAGAGGACTTAACTTTGTCCCGGAGGAGTTAAGATCATCTATTTAATCATTGAAGTGAGACTCTCTATAAGCTTTGTCGGAAAATAAGATTAAAAATGCATTTTGATAACCAAAGTAGTATGGATAAAGGGGTCTATGAAAATTTGACTAAGAAATAGGAAGAAGGAGTCAGTTGATCCAAAACATACACAGTGCCACATTGGATGTCTTCAGCAAGTAGTCATAGAGGAGGTGAAAAATAAATGGCAGCCTACTGTTATTCTGCCCGTGACACCATGTCCAATAAGAAAGAAGTGCAATTAAACAACTCAAAACTGATCAAGATTTTTATATTAATTAAAAAAGGCCGACATAGGCGGGGCAACGTTGTCATGGACAGAACTGACTACATGGTGGAAGCCATTTTCAGCTAGGGCGCGCAGATCAAAAAAGTGTACAAGAGAAACTCAAAAAAGACCCTACGGTGGAATTCCAACGAGAAATTGAGTAGCTTATAGATGAGGCTGTCCACATCGGAATTATCACATCTATCTTGGGGAATATGTTGAAAGTGCAAAATCCAGAGTTCCCATTGTATATTTTGTTACCAAAATTCATAAGTCCCTAAATCGCCCACTTGCAGGCCCATGTGTCGGGTATAGGTTCCATTTTGGAAACCTTTGGCTACTTTTATGGATGGGGCATCTTCAAAAATTGTGAAGGAAAAAACAGGTTGTCTGTTTGACACTAAAGAATCTTGTGTATACTGCAAGCCATGGATGCTAGGGAAAACTACCTGGTTATGCACGTTAGACGTATTTAAAAAAATCCTTTTCACAAATTACCATATGAAGAACGCCTATGAGGCGAGCATTGACGCATTGGCATTGGACCCCACTATTATAAATTGCCATTTAAGTTTCTTATGATAGTATTTGACAATGGTACTAAAAAAAGAATACTTTTAGATGCGGTTGAAGAATTTTTTCTTCAACAGCAGGGAACATCTTGGGATCGCCAGCCGTCCTAGTTGGCCAATGTTTAGATGTGGTGGTTTGAAAATAAGATCTGTCTATTCATCAACCATTTTCAATGAAGATTGTGTGTGGAAAAGATATGTGGGTCGACTTACTTTTTTTGTGGAAGGGAACAGAGGCGGAACTGTCAGAGTTTGTAAAACATACATTATAACGAATGCCACCCGTTTGATCCAAGTTCACATTAAAGAAGAATGAGAGTAAAATTGAGTTCTTGGATGGTAGAGGTCGTAAATGGAGGATAGTGATAGATTTGAAACAACACTTTACTACTAAACCAACCTGATCGGAACATACATTTAAACAAAGACAGTTGCCATTAACCGCAAGTAATTGGTGGTATACACGCGGACAATTCATCCGAGCAATGGTGGATATTGCTCGGTTGTTTTTAAATACAAGGGTGCAGAAAGAAAAATTATAAGGAAATTTGAGGAAAAGGCTATGACTCTAATTAGAGGGAGAGAAATTGGCGATGAGGTTCGAAAATATGTTAGAGAGGGAACTTGTCTGGAAATTCATAGGAAGAAAAATGAAGATATAAGATAGGTGTTCAAGATTACCACTTGTGGAGGAAAAGCCCAATTATTAAGCGGACTATTAAAACCCGCTATTGCATATACTACAAACGGATATAAATTTGGCCATTTGTTCAAAAAAGCCATTCCAAGGTACATTTTTTAAAATGGGGGAAAATCAATAGTGAGACTTGTAAGATTCCGATGTAAGACAATGGAGAACTAGGAACAGAGATAAGAGCTACACAACTGGGCACATTTCCCTGTATGGATGCTCTAATATGTAGCGCCATACATCAAGGGTACCAAGTTTGCTCCCCACACCCTTTGAAAGGGACGGAAATCAGACAACAAGAGTCATAGCTGTAACTGTATAATGGTTATATATGTCCCTAAAAGTGCCATGTGCAGGCTGTATGTAGGGACAGACATGCAGGCAGGTTAATACTCAAAGAATATGGGAACACAGAATTCCAGCAATACGTTCTTGAAAAGAGGATGCAATCAAAAAGAAAAAAACCTCAGGAGAGAGTTAATCGGTATGGGAAACTTCAGTTGGGCACGCCACTTCTATGTGCCAGGCACCAAGTGAGTGATCTCAAATGGTGTTGTACTGGTAGGAGATCAATGTCTGGAATGAATGTGGAAACTATCCAAATGCTCCACATAAACGTGAAGCATTTTGGATCTACTCGTTAGAGTCCTAGCACCTTAGGGCCCTTAAATGAAAGCTTTTTAACTTGAAATTGTTATTTATAATGCTAGCTTTGAGGGCTTTGTATTTTTGTTTATATGTTTTTTTAAAAGGAGTGTGCTATGTATCCCACGTGATAATGGGAGGGTATTTAAACGTGGCATAGAATGGAGTACGCCAATGCTGGAAAATGGAGATAATCGTTCCGAAACGTCGCTCAGCACGTTCTGCAGCGCGACTATCCGCTCAGTCAAGAAGTCCACACAGAGAGATTGAGGGACTTTAGGAATAATTTGGACATCTTGCCACTGTGCCAACTGTTACGGCACCAGTTTTTTATTTCTTGTTGTATTGTGTTTTTTCACCGGAATTTATTTTGAAGTAAAGTTTGCTTATGGAAATGCTCCACACGCCTTGATGATAATTATTGCCTATCAAAAAACAACATACA
This sequence comes from Phyllomedusa bahiana, assembly GCA_025379985.1. Classification (NCBI taxonomy): domain Eukaryota; kingdom Metazoa; phylum Chordata; class Amphibia; order Anura; family Hylidae; genus Phyllomedusa; species Phyllomedusa bahiana. The sequence goes on from JAODAL010011510.1 coordinate 63,963, forward strand.
TGCAAACATGCCTATTCTGGTGCAAAAGAAAAATAACAGTAGTCTATATGGGGAGAAAAATATCACAAACTGACTGAAAAGACTCTGCAACTACAGCATTTAAAAAAACAAACAAAAAACTACTACTGATCAAAAAATGCAAGTGAAAAAAATGCTACAAAGATAAAAAACATCAGTATTGCATTTTATATTTGCCTGTTGACCTCCAGCTAACATCTGGCTGCAGCAGTTTCTACCCCAAAAAATTATTGTAAAAAAACCGCATTCACTTTTAATTAATTAGGTTTTGCAAGCATTTTCTTTTTTTGTTTTGCAAAACTGTAATGTGTAAAACTAGGCTAAGAGCCTGGACCAAATGGAATGAGGCAAGTGAGAGGTGCGAGAGATTTGAGTAGAGTAATAGGAATGAGCGGTGAGAGAGGAACAAGGGGAGTGATGGAAGTAAGAGGAATGAATAGACATATATAGAGGAGTAAAGGGAGTTTATTTTTTAGTATAAGACGGAGGTGCTGGGGCCCACCAGAGGAGCTTATTCTTGGGGCCCACCAGAGGAGCTGATTCTTGGGGCCCACCAGTGGAGTTGATTCTTGGGGCCCACCAGTGAAACTGATTCTTGGGGTTTATCAGAGGAGCTGATTCTTGGGGCCCACCAGGGGAGTTTATTCTTGGGGCCCACCAGTGGAGTTGATTCTTTGGGCCCACCAGAGGTGTTGATTGGGGCCCACCAGTGGAGTCGTTTCTTTGGACCCACCAGTGCAGTTGACTCTGGGGGCCCACCAGTAGAGTTTATTCTTGGGGCTCACCACTGGAGTTGATTCTTGGGGCCCAACTGTGGAATTGTTTTTTGGGGCCACCAGTGGAGTTGATTCTTGGGGCCCAACTGTGGAATTGTTTTTTTGGGGCCAGCAGTGGAGTTGATTCTTGGGGTCCATCAATGGAACTGATTCTTGGGGCCCAGCCTACAGCTACTGCACATAACTCCACATGACTTGCTTTCTGCTTCTTTTTCTCTGCCTGTCTCCCTGAGAAGCAGCCCCACGGCCAGTCTGAGCCTGTATATATCATATTGTCTAAATTTTTATTTAAACCAATGGACCCAATGCCAAATCTATAACAGCCCCCCTACTGTAATGAGTCATTATAACATTAATGACTTCCTATGTGAAACAGGGGCCAATGGGTACAATTCCTGCAGCCCCTATGACCATACTACATTATTACCCCGGTGAACAACATTTAAAAATACGCATTACACTTTTACTAACAATGCAAACCTTGATATACCCTTGCTGCCATGGCATTGCATCAGTACACAGTAATCAAGGCCACCCATTAAAAGGAACACTATACATAGTATTAGTTTTCATGATCAATACTCCATCCAATTACATGGAAGACAAACCCTTCACCTAGCCTTCTATCATCTCACCGCAATGCTCTGTACTGTGGCCAAGTACAGCAGTGCCAGATCATCCAGGCCCCTGGACAGAGTCAACCCAACAACCTGTGAAGAAAACAGAACATTGGGGTAAGTAGGATTCTATGGAGATCCACGAGAGCAAAGCTGACCCGCTATTTATTATCTTCAGTGCCGGCTCTTCGATTAGGGTAAGGCCATAATGCATGGTCATGGCACAGCAGGACGTGGCTGCTGTGAATTTTAAATTGATTGTAATATGACCACAATGGTTTTCCAGTATACATCAGTTTTACTCGCAAAACCTCACGTCCATCAAAGGGGTATTCTAAAACTTTTAAAAACCTCCCTACCACCTCCCACTGTGCATAAAGAATTAACCCATACTTACCTCTCCCATCATCACGGTCCAGCACTGCCAGAGCTTCAATGTTCACCCTTCCTGGTCCCTCACTGATGTCACGTTCATGGATCACATGATGCTGCAACCAATTTCTGTCCTCAGGAGTCACATGCTGAGTATGCAGACATGTGACCACAGATCTCAGTGATTGGCTCCAGCATCATGTGATCCATAAACGTGATGTCATCAGGGAGGAACCATGGGGGGAAATGGCGGCACTGGAGCTCTGGCAGCGCTAGAACGGTGGTAATGGGAGAGGTACGTATGGGTTGTCTCACTATATTGATTCATCTCACCTCAGTCCTGTTTTCTTGGTTTCATTTTGAATTCAGGGGCGTGTTTACTGGCTTCTACTGGGCTGCAGTAGAAGCCAGGTTTGTAGCTATAGCAACCAGCACTGCCAGCCTATCAGGAGAGATCAAACAGGTCTGTAGCTATAGCGACCTGAGGAGCTGATGCAGCCCATACAAGAGGGGATATCTCAAAATAGGTAGGACACTGTTAATGGATACATATTGCAAAGTGACTTGTTTTTGCAAGATCTTTAGCATCTGTCTCATTAAAGGCTCAGGCTGCTGCTCTGTTTTTCCTTTAGGGTATGTACGGACCCCCATAATAAAATCTGCATGCAAAAATCTGCAGCAACTGGTGGAGATTTTTGCACATTAATTTTATTCTGCGGTCTGCTACAGAAAACCTGCAGTGCAAGCATCCCATATGAATGTACCCTTAGGGCATGTCCCCACTGCACGGGTTTTCGGACGGTTTTTAAGGCGGTTTGCGGTTTTGCAGACCGCCTGAAAAACCGGCCGAATATGAGCACAATGGTGCTCTATGGAACACCCGTGCAGCAGTCCCCACTGCACGGGTTTTCCGCCCGGCGTTTTTTCCGAACGCGAGCCGCTCACAAAACATTGACCATGTTCATTCTTCCGTCCGGTTTCCGGACGGAATATGAACACCTCAATGGGAGGGCTGTTCTCCGTTCATTGCGGAGAAAAGCCGTCCCCCCTGCGGCCATGGGGACGGCCGCAAAACCGGACAAATACCGGTCGGATAAACTGACCGTTATTTGTCCCTTGCAGTGTGAACGCACCCTAATGCTTTACACTGCAGCACTTGTTGAGGTTTGTGGGTGTGTATGTATGAGCATGAGATCAGAAGGGAGGAAATATATTGTGGGCTCATTTGACATCACAGTAAGGACAGAAAGAGAATTATGTACAAATAATTATAACAGTGAGAAAAATACCTCGTGGGGTAAGGATGATTCTGAGAAAGGTCAGGAATCAGCCCAGAACTACATGGAAGGACTTGGTCAATGATCTGAATAGAGCTGGGAACATAGTCTCAAAGATACTGTTAGTAACACACTACGCCGTCATGGATTAGAATCCTGCAGGGCACACAAGGTCCCTCTGTTCATGCCCTGTCCAGGCCCGTTTGAAGTCCACCAAAGACCATCTGGAGGATCCAGAGGAGGCAGGAGAGGGTCATGTGGTCAGATGAGACCAAAATATAACTTTTTGGTATTAACTCTACTCTGTGTTTGGAGGAAGGAGAATGAGTACAACCCCAAGAACACCGTCCCAACCATGAAGCATGGGGGTGGAAACATCATATTTTGGGGGGTGCATTTCTGTAAAGGAGACAGGAGAACTGCACCATATTATAGGGAGGGTGGATGGGGCCATGTATTGTGAGATATAGCTGACAACCTCCTTCCCTCAGTGAGATCATTGAAGATGGGTTGTGGCTGGGTCTTCCAGCAGCACAATGACCCGAAACAGCCAGGGCAACTAAGAAGTGGTTCTGTAAGAAGCATTTCAAGGTCCTGGAGTAGCCTAGCCAGTCTCCAGACCTAAACCCAATTGAAAATATTTTGAGGGAGCTGAAACTCAATGTAGCCCAGCGACAGCCCTGAAACCTGAAAGATCTGGAGATCTATATGGAGGAGTGGTCCAAAATCCCTGCTGCAGTGTGTGCAAACTTGATCAAGAACCACAGGAAACTAACCGGTCTGTGAGAGCCAGAATTCTTGCTGGTTGGTCGGTGATCAAATACTTATTTTGTGCAATAAAATGCTAATTAATTATATTATTTAAAAATCACACAGTATGATTTTCTGGATTTATTTTTAGATTCTGTCTATAACAGAAAAAGTGTACCTACGATAAAAATTACAGACCTCTCCATTCTTTGTAGGTGGGAAAACTAGCAAAATTGTCAGTGTATCAAATACTTATATGTATACTCACTGTATGTCATAGAGTGTACACTAAAGGGAGTCCATCAACATGATGAGTTTACATGTTGTGTTACTGCATGAGTTTCTCAAATGCATTAAAAAACACATCCTTTTTTTCAATTCAGATTGTTTTGTAATTACTGTGTATACCGAGTTTATCAGCACAAAAAATGTGCTGAAAAAGCCCTCCTCAGCTTATACGTGAGTCAGCCGTCGGCATCCGGGCGCTGCCATGGCCCGGGCGCCGGCAGCGATCTCTTCAAGTGTAGGTGCCTCATCTGGGAGCGCATACAGCTGCAGACACTATTGCGGAGCAAAGAGCGATCGCTCACTGCTCCGCAATAGGACTCCAAAAGGTCGCAAGCAGACTTGCGGTCTTCTGGAGTATCCAGCACATGCGGCATGAGTGTCATTACGCTGCCTGCGCGGCCTGATGACATCACGCCCCCAGTGGGGGAGAAAGGTGAGTACATGTATTTTTTCTTTTTAGTGCTGACATGGAAACCCTGCCTATAGATGACATTAAACTGCCTATAACTGCCTATGGGGGACATATACCTGCCTATGGATGAAATTAAACTGCCTATACCGGCCTATGGCGGACATTATATTGCCTATACCTGTCTATGGGGGACATTAAACTGCTTATACCTGCCTATGTAATTTTATTAGTATCCATTTTTATTTTTGAAATTTACAATTAGCCGCTGCATTTTCCACCCCAGGCTTATACTCGAGTGAATAAGTTTTTCCAGTTTTTTTTGTTAAAATTAGGTGCCTTGGCGTATATTCGAATCGGCTTATATTCAAGTATACACGGTAACTCTAATTTGGAAGACAGGTGAAATCTGGCTAAGGCTAGGTTCACACTGTGTAATTGCGGGGACGTATTTCGCCCGCATTATGCCGTGTGCTCGGGAGCGGGGGCAGGGCGGGGGGCTGGCAGCCCGCCGGCCCCATAGACATTCATTGTTCACGGCGCGTATTCACTGCTAGTAATTGACATGTCGCTTCTCTCCCCGCTCGCCGTATTGTGCGAGCTGGGAGAAGAGACGTAATCCATAGATCTCTATGAGAACTGTGGATTACTGTAATTATTGGGACGTATCTCAACCCGTGTTTTGCGCAGTACGGTGCAAGATACATCACAATTGCCGTGTGAACATAGCCTTAATTTAAAAAAAGCATGCGTTTGTTTTGTTGTTGCACTTTACAGCTACATCAAAAACACGATGCATCTGAAATAACCCTTCTTGTCCCTCCCTCCATCATAGGTCTATTTGTGTTTTATATAATTGGCCCCCTGTTAGGTAACATAGGTCTCATTATTTACCATCCCCTTCAGGGTGAGGTCAGCAAGGGGCGATCGGTTTCCATGAAAATCTGGCCAGACATGCAAATCACCAGTCAGAAAGTCGTGTGGCCGTGACGCCCGGATTTGGTCCAGGTGATGGTTTAAGCATGCGTACAGGTGCTGGCCCCTAGGAAAAGCAGGAAAATGGAAAGTTATTCTATGGAATGTAAATATTTACACACGTGTTCAGGGACAAGGAACACCCCACCAATCAGGGGTAATTATCTGCTGGTGAATTCTCACGCTCGTCTCATTTATGAGTCAGCGAAAGACCAGAAGTCTCCAGAGATGATGGAAAACACAGAGACAAGTGGCCAGGTGTATCCAGGTGAATTGAAGAGCTCCACATAAATAAAGGTCATACACTAGTATAGAGGCTGTGATACTTACGGGGGAACTTTGGTTGAAATAAACATAGAAGTGCAGTATAAGGCCCCGTTCACACGGCTTATTCCCGAGGGGATTTTTGGGGCCGAAATTTGAGCGCCAAAACCCGCCGGGGAATCCCGGGGGGGGGAAACGGGGGGGGGGCCCGGACGGGGCCCCGGGGGCCCCGGGCTCCCGGCCCCCAAATAGCAATGAAAAGTTTCCCGGGCGTCCGCCCCGAAAATTTAATGTGCTGTAATTTTATCCCCCCCGGGCGGTTTCGCCCGAGGGGGAGGAGCGAGGGAAATCCACTGTTTTCTATGAAGCATGGATTCCCGAAAATTGCTGCCCCCGGGGGTTGGGGCCTTTTCTGCACCCCAAATCCGGCCGCAGTACGGCGCCAACCCGCGGCAGAAAAAAGGGTGAACGAGGCCAAAAGGGCTCCGTGGGATTTTTAAATAAAATCTTTGGGGGGCTGGCACATTTGTGAGAACCCAAGGTTAGTCCCCGGTTTTGGGGGGGAACTGTGGTTGATATAAACATGGGAAAAGGGGCGGGCCCTTTTTATAAGGCCCCTGTGCGGCTTGGGTTAAACAAATCATTGGGGCTGGCACTGTTAGTGAGAACCAAGGTTGGTACTGTTATGGGGGAACTGTGTTCCAAAAAATTTGGAAAGTGCGGGGGTTTGGGTTTTTTTTATAGGGCAAAATCCTGGGAATTTTTATGAAATCATGGGGGGGGGCACTGTTTAGTGAGAAACCCAAAGGGTTTGGGAAAAATTTTTAAGGGGGGAACAGTGGTTGATCTAAAAAAAAGGGGAAATGCAAGGTTGGGATTTTTTTGGGGATCATGGGGGTTTTATTGCTAAGAAAATAAAAGGGGGTGGCATGTTATGAAACTAAAAGGGTTTCCTTTTTTTATGGGGGAACTGTGGTTGATATAAACATGGAAGCACAGAGGCTGGCCTTTTTAAAAAGAAAATTTTGGGGTGGCATTGTTTAAAAAAACCTCTTTGGGGGGGCATGTTCCGGGGTAATTTAAGGGGGGGCATTCTTGGGATAACCAAGGGTTTATTCCAAATTTCCCGGAGAACTGTGATTGGTATAAACATGGAAGCACAGGGCTGGCATTTTTTAAAAAGGGGACTGTTTAGTAGTTATAAACCACTGGGGGTTGGGCCCCCGTTTGGGGGTTTCCAAGGGTGGCCGTTTGGGGAAAAAAATAGGTTTTTGGTGAGTTTTTGCGAAACTGTGATTGGTAGAAACACTAAAGTGCAGAGGCTGTGATTTTTATAATACGCTGTGCTGCCTTGTTAAAGAAAATTGGGGTGGCAGTGTTTTTTTTGGGGTTACTAAGGCTGGCACTATTAAAAGAAAAAAAAAGGTTTGGGAAAAATTATGAGGGGAATTTAGGTTGTCACTTTGTAGAGGGCCCCGGGCTGACCGGTCATAAAGCATAGTGCCTGGTATCACTATGGGGGACTGTGCTAGCAATCTTATTGGGCAATGAAGACGGTCACAGAAAAGGGGGGGGCTGTCACTGTTATAAAAGGGGCGTGTTTGTAAATTAATGGTGGTATGTTATTGGGGCATTTTTTTCTAACACCTTTTTTTGGGTGTTTATGTTTGGGGGAATTGTGGCTGGTGCCCTTTGGGAAAATGGTTTAATTTAATATTATATGGGATTTTGGTTTTTGAAACTAGATAGAAAAATTTCTTGGGTTGCAAATTTTAAAAAGGTTTTAAAGCGCCCGTGTTTTGGGGGAAAAAGGGTGGAAGGAATATAAACCAGTGGGGTTGGGGTTGTTTTTGGGGGCAATTTTGTTTACCCTTTTTTGGATAAAATTGTTTAGGCTTTTTAAGGAAGCCCCTTTGGTTGGGCCTTGGCTGACTCTGTCAAGGGGAACTGGGACTGGTACCAACGTGGGGTTGGTTTCTTTTGCGGGAAAAAGTGGGCTGGGAACAGCACTATTATAAGGCCACAGGGTCTGACATTGTTTTGAGGCACTGAAGCTGACACTGTTGAGGGACCTGAAGTTGGCATGAGGGTAGTGAGGGTGATACTGTTATGAGAGAAGTGAAGCTGGCACCCGTTATAATAAGAGGGGGGGGGTTTTTTATGAGGGAAAGGGCGAAGCATTATTATAAGCGAAAGAGGTGATACTGTTATGAGGGAAGTGAAGCTGGCGTTGTTATGAGGAAAAAATGGAAAAATGGGACTGTTATTGGGGGAAGTGAAGCTGGCATTGTTATGAGAGAAGTGAAGTTGGCAGTGTTATGAAAGAATGGAGACTGGTACTGTTATGAGGGAAATGAAGCCAACATTTGGTATGAGGGAACTGTGGTTGGTGCTGTTATGAGGAAAGTAAAACTGGCATTGTTATGAGGAAACAGAGGATAGTACTGTTACGAGGGAAGTGAAGCTGCCACTATTATGAGGGAGGTGAAGATAGCACTGTTATGAGGGAGGTGAAGATGCCCCTATTATGAGGGAGGTGAAGCTGGCACTGTTATGAGGGAAGTGAGGCTGGTATTGTTCATTGTTATGAGGGAACTGAGGCTGGTACTGTTATTAGAGAAGTAAAGCTGGCACTGTTATGAGGGAACTGAGGCTGACACTTATGAGGGAACATAGGCTAGTATTATTATGATGGAACTGAAGCTGGCACTGTTATTTGGGTAACGAAGTTGCCATTGTTATGAGGGAACTGACGCTGCTATGGTTATGAGGGAACTGAAGTTGCCATTGTTATGAGGGAACTGACGATGCCATTGTGATGACGGAACTGACGGTGAAATTGTTATGAGGGAACTGAAGTTGCCATTGTTATGAGGGAACTGACGCTGCTATGGTTATGAGGGAACTGAAGTTGCCATTGTTATGAGGGAACTGAAGTTGCCATTGTTATGAGGGAACTGACGCTGCTATGGTTAAGAGGGAACTGAAGTTGCCATTGTTATGAGGGAACTGAAGTTGCCATTGTTATGAGGGAACTGAAGTTGCCATTGTTATGAGGGAACTGACGCTGCTATGGTTATGAGGGAACTGAAGTTGCCATTGTTATGAGGGAACTGAAGTTGCCATTGTTATGAGGGAACTGACGCTGCTATGGTTAAGAGGGAACTGAAGTTGCCATTGTTATGAGGGAACTGAAGTTGCGAGTGTGATGAGGGAACTTCAGTTGCCATTGTTATGAGGGAACTGATGCTGCTATGGTTATGAGGGAACTGAAGTTGCCATTGTTATGAGGGAACTGAAGTTGCCATTGTGATGAGGGAACTGAAGTTGCCATTGTTATGAGGGAACTGAAGTTGCCATTGTTATGAGGGAACTGAAGTTGCCATTGTTATGAGGGAACTGACGCTGCTATGGTTATGCCATGCTGGGCATTCTACAGTTACAACAGAGACACAGGTTGGAGACTTCATGGATTACTATGAAAGATTTCCTTAAGGGATCTCCAGGTTAGAAATGGCGAGTGATAGGCCGTTGTCTCATCTAAAGTGAAATGGTAATATTCATTTAGCGCACATGTATACACAGCCACACACTAATGAACCCCCGGGGGCTCCTGGCATCTGTTTTACCCGCCTGACATCTGACCTCCTCCCTATGCTGTATATTTGCTCTTAGAATTTGCTCATTTAGTTCCATGTTTTTTCAATTAGAACGTAACATGTGCGCCCGATCATAGTATATCACTCAGAATGCGCCACACTTGGAAGACATTAAAATAATTAATTCACATCACTGCTCACATCATTTCCAATGTTTTCCTTTCTGGAACCAACTTGTAATTTAAAACTTTAAACTTTTCTTTAATTTTTTTTTGTCTCAAATATTTTTCTCTGAAGTCCCGTCACGCTTTAGTTTTTCTTTTAGCTTCTCAGTCACATGAATTATATTTTGGCATTATTATTATTTATATCAATGACATTGTTATTTGTAAAAGAGCTGCTAGACCTCATAGATTGATATGGGTGTTTTACGAATAAAATGCCAGTATGACAGTAAAGACTGACACTAAGTCCTTCACATATTTCTTGTATCTGTATTTTTATATGAGAATGTTAGTGTAACGCCAAACAGAATTTTGTTTTTAAAGATTTACAGTCTTTATGTCCAGCAACAGTGTTAGTCACTGTGTCAGCTACTGTGTATCCATTATAGTATCCGGCTGTATTCCCATCACAGTACAGTTCTAAGAAACCCCATAACAGTACCAACTCCAGGGCTTCCATAGAAGTCCCTGCACAATGTGCCATAGCAATGCCAATGTGTTTTTATGATGGCATCAACTATTGTTGCTTGAATAGATCAAAGCTTGGTTTGTGAACAGTTTGGTCTAACTTGACAAAATATTTGACAGTAGGGACACCCCAGACTTGAAAATGACTCCAAATAGAGCGGGGCCGGACGTGGGGCGCAGCCCTGGAGGTAGGCCCCACATGACCCGGAGCGCCGGCTCCTGGCAGAAGTAAGGGAAAGTTGGCGCGCGGCGCGTGGTGCGCGGCGCACAGCGTGCGGTGCGTGACGTGCGCCGGGTGATGCGCTGTGGGGGAAGGGGGGATATATAACCGCCGCCCCGCGCCGCGCGGTAACAATCTGGCGCAGAGAGACAATCTGAGTGAGTCTCTGTGCTGTGCGGCAGGATAATGGCGTCAGTGGATGTTCTTTTGGAGCAGCTTAGGAGGGCTGCTGGCGACAGGGGACAGGAGTGGTTGGAACAGCAGGTGCAGGTAGCGTTGGGGGGTGGGTTCAGTGCCTTACCCTCTGCCTCACCGGTGGATGTTTCTGGGGCCTCTGGTCTCCCCAGGCGCCGCACTAGACCACCGACGCGTCTGAGTCCAGACGTTACCCCCAGGGCCCGCGTGCGCCGTCAGAGCCCCTCACGGGACCCTTCGGGCCGAGGGGAGCGTGCGGTGGCTCGTGCACGCCCCGCTCGGTCTGGGAGGAATCAGAGAAGGCGGGCGGGCCCAGCGGAGCACGGCAGCGGCCAACACGGCACTGTGGGGGCAGTTGCCGGGGCTCCTGTCGACGTGGAGACGCAGGTGACGGCGAGTGGTTCTGGCGAGGTTCCGGTCGGGCCGCTCGCCAGAAATCGCAGATGGAGTGGTCGGTCAGCGGTCGTGGTTGGAGGGGACGATATGGATAGCGGCGCGGATGTCGGTCCGGCGCCGGGATCAAGAAGAGGATGGGCGGCTCTAGATGGATCCAGGGCAGAAGAGAGCACATCGGGGATCACGTCGTCACGGATGCGGTCAACGGTCCGCTTAGTGCGGGGCCAGGCGCAAGCGGAGGCAGTGGAGCGGGGTAGCAGCCCGGATCGGAGGACGGCTGGACTTTCGCTTCAGGGATCGGTCGGCACGGCTGGCGGGATCACAGCTCCCGTGCAGCCTGGTGAGTCATGTTCTATGTCTGTTTTGTATCCACCGGGGGAGATGGGGCAAGGGTTAGGTCTAGGCCAGGACCCATTCCGTAGTCCCCCGGTTCAGGAATGGCAGGAGTTGGCAGGGAGTATTAGGGAGTTTATGGCGCGGTTCCCGGGGCATAGGGGCAGTGGGGATCAGGTGTTGCCGGTGTCGGCCTGGAGTTCGTTGATGTCGACTGGGGGGATTCCCCCTCCCGTTATGGAAAGGGGGGTTGCCTCAGGTGTGTGAGTCGGGAGTCGCGGTGTCTGTTCAGACGGACTTGGAAACAAGGTGGATAGTGTACGACTGGATGATAGGGCGAGGGGTGAGGTTTATGTATGTTTTGAGGGCCCACTGGGAGCACACTTGAAGAAGGAGGTGAGAGAAAAGATCTGGCAGGACGAGTACGTCAAGATCTTTTCTCTTCTACCTCTGGAGAAATTTAATTTAGAAAAGGGAAAAAGAGATATAGGTAAGAAGGAGGAAGAGGAAAAAAAGAGATGGCGGCTTATACCGCAAACGTTTCAGAATTGGTTGCAGGCTTGGGGAAAAAGCTCCTCAGAATTGTTCAGGGTTGTTCTGCTACATGGACGCAATTGGAGAAGCCTATAGGGCGTATGGGGGCCAGGTTTGGCTCCGATACGATGAGCAGTTCCGGCAGCGGAAGGCGGTTCGCCCTTCCATACACTGGGACCATAAAGATATAGGACTTTGGCTCAGGGTTATGGCACCGACGAGGTTTGGGCATTCCTTTCAGGGAGGGCCCGGAGGTTCCGGGCAGTATGGGGGAGCCGGTTCAAGTGGTGTCTCGAACCAACAGGGGAATAAGACCGGGGTCTGCTGGCAGTTCAACGACAGCCAGTGTAGATTCGGGGGCAGTTGTCGCTTCAAGCACATCTGTTCGGCCTGCAGTGCGACCTCCCATGGAGCATCCAAGTGCTTCCGGCGAGGTAAAGGAAAAGGAGCAGGTACTGCGCAGGGGGGAGACTCCGGTGAGGGTGGCCACGATGGTACCTTATCTAAATAGGTATCCGGATCAGCGGGCTGCATTGTTGTTGCGTGAGGGTTTCACGTTTGGTTTTAAGATTCCGCCACCGACGCATGAGGTGCTGTTCACGTTGAAGAATTTGAGGTCTGCTGTGCTACATCCGGAGGTAGTTTCGGAAAAGCTGGCCAAGGAGGTTCAGTTGGGCAGGTTGGCGGGTCCTTTTGCGAAGGTGCCTTGTTCGGATTATAGTCTCCCCGTTGGGAGTGGTTCCTAAGAAGGAACCTAACAAGTTTCGTTCAATTCACCATTTGTCTTTCCCGAAGGGTGTATCAGTTAATGATGGCATTGACCCGGCATTGTGCTCGGTCGTATACACGTCTTTTGATGCGGCGGTTCACTGGGTTCAGCGATATGGGAGGGGGGCACTGATGGCTAAGACTGACATAGAGGCTGCTTTTAGGTTGTTGCCGGTTCATGCGGACAGTGTGAGGTTGTTGGGGTGTTATTGGGAGGGAGAATTTTTTGCGGATAGGTGTTTACCGATGGGATGTGCCATCTCTTGCTCTTATTTTGAGACACTCAGCTCATTTCTAGAATGGGTGGTGAGGGATGTCTGGGGTGTCATCCATCATCCACTATTTGGATGATTTTTTTGTGTGTTGGCCCGGTGGACTCTGGGGTTTGCGAGTCGCTGCTGGCTAATATGCAATGGGTGGCGGGTCATTTTGGGGTCCCATTGGCTCTGGACAAGAGGGAGGGCCCTTCCACCACGCTAAATTTTTTGGGGATCCAGATAGATTCAGTGGCAATGGAATGCCAGTTACCGGAGGAGAAGTTGGAGTCGTTGAAAGGGGGTCAAAAGGGCTTTGGCCTTGAAGATCAAATTGAGGGAGTTGCAATCATTGTTAGGAAAATTAATTTTGCTTGTCGCATTATCCCGATGGGCAGGGTTTTTTGTCGCAGGTTGGCGGCTGCCACAACCGGGGTAGAAGGTCTGCATCATTTTATCAGGTTAACGGTCAACTTGAAGGAGGACCTTAGAGTATGGCAGTCCTTTTTGGGGCAATATAATGGTCGGTCCATGATATTGGATGCGGCGGTGAGTAACACGGACATTGACGTCTTTACGGATGCGGCAGGCGGGGTAGGTTATGGGGCATTCTGCCAAGGTGAATGGAGTGCCGGCGTGTGGCCAGCTAGCTGGGTGGAGTCGGGTTTGGTGAGGAATCTGGCGCTGCTGGAGCTCTTTCCGATTGTACTTGCGGTGGAAGTTAGGGGGAAAGAATGCGGAATAGGAAGGTCAGGTTCCATTGCGATAATTTGGGGGTGGTACAGGCCATTAACACGCTGTCGGCTTCCTCTCCACCTGTGGTCGATTTGCTTCGGCGGCTGGTTCTACGCTGCCTGGGTGTGAACCTGTGGGTTGTGGCGGTTCACGTGCCGGGGGTTCAGAACGATTTGGCTGACGCTCTATCTCGTTCACAGTGGCAGCGGTTTCGGTCCCTGGCTCCGGAGGCAGCGGCTATCGGCGTGGAGTGCCCCAAGGAACTGTGGAGCGTGGTTACCGTACCGCGGATCAATTGTTCAGGTCATCGGTAACGGGGGGGACGTGGGATTCGTATTCTGCTGCGTGGGCTTTGTGGGAGCGTTGGTTGGAGGGTCTCGGGCCGATGGGGTCAGAGGAAGAGAGGGCGATTGCCCTCTTTTGCTTTATTGGCCATATAGTTAACGAGGGGTGGTCGGTATCTAAGGTTTCCCGGCTGGTTTCGGGGCTGGCGTTTGGCTTTAAGGCACGGGGATTGAGGGATGTGACGAAGTCTTTTTGTGTCACACAGGCTTTAAAGGGTTTAAGGAGGGGGCGCGGCTCAGTGGATGGTAGGCGTCCGGTTGTGTTTCAGTTGCTGGAGCGTTTGGGCTCGGTATTGGGTGGTGTGTGTTCATCGGTTTGGGAAGAAGGGCTGTTTCGGCTAGCCTTCTCTTTGGCGTTCTTTGGTGCATTGCGTATTGGGGAATTAGTTTCTCCTAGTAAAAGGGTAGCCGGGGGGCTACGCAACGAGGATGTGCAGCTTCAGGAAGACGGGATGGAACTGTGGATTAGAAAATCTAAGACGGATCAAAGGGGCAGGGGAAGAAGAGTGCAACTGGGTCGTGTGCAAGGGGCGGTTATGTGCCCGGTGCGGTGTTTGGGCCAATACCGGAGCAGGTGCGTTGGACAGCCCGGCCCATTATTAGTGCATGAGGATGGGTCTTTTCTATCTCGGTTCCAATTTCAGTCGGTTTTCCGTCGTTGTTTGTCGCAGTTGGGTTTGGACCCGTCGCAATTCGCCCCCCACTCCTTTAGGATCGGAGCGGCCACGGAGGCGGCTAGTCTTGGGTTGGATTCTACAACTGTAAGGAGAATAGGCAGGTGGGAGTCGGATCGTTTCCGGCTTTACATCCGGCCGCACCTAGCTCAAGGCCTCCTGGTTTGAAGAGGGGTAGGTTGGAGGCAATTACAGTTCGGGTTAAGGTGGTCACAATTGTGGCGTTTTGTTTTTGTGTCTTATTACTTGTGTTTGTGTTTCAGGTGAGTCCCATCGGTTGGTTTGGATCTTTGGCCACTCGTTTGTGCATTGGGGGGCGCAGCGAGCTGCTTTGCGAGCAAGTGGTCTCCAGTTGGGCATCCCGAGGGAGTCGGCGACAGTCCGGTGGATCGGTAGGCGTGGAATGGTATGGAACCAGGTTTTACCGGTGTTCCAGGAGTATGCCCAGTGGATGTCGTGGTATTTCATGTTGGGGGGAATGACTTGGGGACTCGCCCGATCAGGGAATTGATTAGGGACATTAGGTACGATTTGTTACGGTTATGGAGGCAGTACCCGGGTTTAGTAACGGTTTGGTCCGACATGGTATGGGGGGGTCGTGCGCCATGCGGGTTCGGTCATGGGGCTTAACGGGCGGCGGTAAAGGTGAACCGGACTGTCGCGCGTTTTGTTACACGGAACGGGGGGTTGGTTGTGCGTCACAGGGAATTGGAGACGGGAGACGGTGACTTCTGGAGGGACGATGGGGTTCACCTGAATGCAGTAGGGCTAGATTTGTGGTCGTTAAGTATTGGAGAAGGTGTAGAGAGAGCGTTGGGGCTGGTGGGGGCGGCGCGATCATAAGGGGTCATGAGTCACTTGCTATGGCGGGATGGGGGTCCTTGGAGTCAGTGAATTTTGGTGGGGTAGTCAGGTTTCGGCTTGTATCCTAATTGGAATTGACTGTTATGGCGAAGTTTTCTGGCTACGCAGGGCATGGTCCTTGGGAGCAGGGGAACACTGGTGAGCCACCTGAGGTGGTTTTGGTGCCCTTGGGCTTGGTGTGATGGCTGAGGGTAAGCTACTGTTTGGAGAATGGTCGCCAGGCTTGGTCGGGGGTTATGGTAACTCCAAGGACCTCAGCCCCAAGTGTTAACTAGGAAGGTCTGTTTAGAAAAAGGTGGTTATGAGTGGTCGAATGGGTTTTAGAGGGTCTATACTCATTCGTTTTCTAATGTTTGGTGTATTAATGTTATGTTAATAAAATGGCTGCTGTGGCCAATACATCCAATCTATGTCTCAGAGTCATTATTGTGGAGATATGGTGGGTGAGATGGTCCAACAGGGATAGGCGCTGCACAGGGTCAAGAGCGGGGCCGGACGTGGGGCGCAGCCCTTTGGGGTAGGCCCAATGACCCGAGCGCCGGCTCCTGGACGAAGTAAGGAAAGTTGGCGCGCCCCCGCGCGAAAGCGTGGCGCGGGGCACAGCGTGCGGTGCGTGACGTGCCCCGGGTGATGCTGTGGGAAGGGGGGATATATAACCCCCGCCCCGCGCGCGCCGGGGAACAATCCGGGCAAGCAGAGACCAATCTGAGAGATTCCCACCTCCCTTTCCCTCTTTTGTCGGCAAGAGGTGCTGGGTTTGGTAGGTTTGAGGTGCTGGTTAGTGTTAGTTACGTAGGTTTACTGGTGTCGCAGTGGCTGGGAGATGGCGGTTTTTGGAGCAGTGAATATTGGTGGGGAGTCAGGTTCGGCTTGGTCCTAATTGGAATTGACCGGTCTGGCGAAGGTTTGGGCTCCGCAGGGCATGTCCTTGGGAGCAGGGAACAGTGGTGAGCACCTGAGGTGGTTTTGGTTGCCCTTGGCTTGGTGTGATGGCTGAGGTGTAAGCTATGTTGGAGATGGTCCCAGGCTTTGGTGGGGGTTAAGGTAACCCAAGGACTTCAGCCCCAGTGTTAACTAGGAAGGTCTGTTTAGAAAAAGGTGGTTATGAGTGGTCGATGGGTTATAAAGGGGCTATTCATTCGTTTTCTAATGTTTGGTGTAATTTAATGTGTATGTTAATAAAATGGCTGCTGTGGCCAATACATCCAATCTATGTCTCACGAGTCGTTATTGGGAAACCATGGTGGTGAGATGGTCCGGCAGGGATAGGCGCTGCACATGGTCATGTGTGGGAACACCGCTACACATTTGGGGAATTTCTTAGTAACACTAACTTCAACCCTTAACCAATACCGGATTTCTAACCTTAAACCCAACTTAACCCGAACACTAACTCCAACCCCAACCCTAATACCACCCCTTAGCGAAACTGTAATTTTAACCATAACCCCAGCAATAACTCCTCCAATAACCCTAATCCCAACCCTAAACCAAACTGTATTTCTAACACTTAGGCCTCGTTCACACGGCTTATTTCAGAACGTATTTATGATACGGATTTCCGATCGTAAATACCCCTTACGAAATCAGTTTGAAAAAGTTGCAGGCACTTTAATTGCTTTTAACGGGAAATACTTGTCGTCGTTCAGCGACACAAGTATTTCCGTGCCGTAATTGCCGCCGCGGATTTGCGTCCCGGAAAAAAACAAAGTGCCAGCGTCAATCTATGGGCCGGATTTCGCGAACGGATTCACCCCATATGGTGAATGGGGAATTGATAAATCCGTTGCGAAATACATGCCGCCACTTAGGACCCCTTATTTCAAACTGATTTGCACCTGATTTCGGAACGTATTACGATCGAAATCGACGTAAATACGTTCTGAAATAAGCCGTGTGAACGAGCCCTAAGGCTTCATCTACACGGCACTAGTATACAGTCGGATATTATGCGGATTCAGATTTAAATCACAACACAACCACTGTAAATCATCACCAATAGAAAATCTGAGCTGTAGTCTACACAGCTCGGATTTTCTGAGGTCAGATTTAAAATTTAGAACACGTTGTATAATCTGCCAGAAAACAGCGGATTATAGTATTCTTCTATGTGGGCCGGCTGAAAACTGACTGCAAAATCCACGCAAGAAATGCGGTTAAAAAATGAAAACCGATTGTAAAATACTGGTCAGATTCTATAACAGATCCTAACCCTCATACCAATTCTAAACCAAACTGTAATTCTAACCCTAACCCCAATATTAATTTTAATCCAACACTAACTCCAACCCCTACCCTGATACCAACACTAAACTATACTGTAATTCTAACTCCAACACCAACTTTAACCTGTACTCTTATACCAACCCTAAACTAAACTGTTTAACACTATCATCAACTCCAACACTAACTCCAACCCTAACCCTAATACCAATCCTACACCAAACTATATTCGAACCCTGATCCCAACAATAAGTCCAACTCTAACTCTAATACCAACCCTAAGCCAAACTGTAAGTCTAACCCCAACACTAACTCTAACACCAACCCTAAACTAAACTGAAATTCTAACACGAACTTCAACATCAATACTAACTCCAACCCTAACCCTTATACCAACCCTAAACTAAACTGTAATTCCAACCACAACACTAACTCTAACTTGAACTCTAATAGCAACTCTAAACTAAACTATAAGGGTATGTTCACACACAGTGGTGTAGCTACAGGGGTCACAACAGTCACACTTGCGACCTGGCCCTTGAGCCAAGGCAGCCCACAGGCCAACATCACCACAAACATGCATTGCTGGGTCAAACAGACCCAGCGATGCAGCAATCGCAGCCGTCGCCTGCACAGTGCAGGCAGCGGCTGAGGCTGAATGGCCAGGATACAGTGATCCTGCCCCTGAAGACGACAGAATGTTTTTAAATTGGGGGACCCTATTTACACCCACCTAACTACTGGGGGGCCCTATATACATCTACCTAACTATTGAGGCGCCCTATATACACCTACCTAACTACTAGGGGGCAGACCCTATATATACCTACCTAATAACTTGGGGGAGACCCTATACACACCTACCTATCTACTGGGGCCAGACCCTATATACACCTACCTAACTACTGGGGGAAGTATACACTGACTAAGTGGGGAACCTATGTACATACTTACCTATGGGGGCCCTTTATACCTACCTACTGGGGGACCTACATTACCACATCATAGGTAATGTCTGCCTAGGAAACATTCACAAACCAACCACTGTGAACTTGCTTTTCACCAACTTATTGGAGAATGGGCGTCCATTCCTTTTCCATCCCTGTCCTAACAAATTCTTCATCAATAGAGAAGCTTACCAAAACAGAGAAGCTTTCATACCATGAAGACAGAGACCATTTAGGGAGTTAAAAAAAAAAAAGATAAAATAGCCCCCTATATTGAAGATGAAGCTTTCCTGAAGAAAATGCAAAAAGGGTTTTTCAAGGATCTAACATCTGGGTTGCTCCACCTCCCTTCAAAACACAGAGATGTCGTCTTCCCAACAACTAGGACCAGGTACTGCAACACTTCACTCAAATGCAACTTCCAAATAAGACCAGATATGAAGGAACACTTCTTCTTTGTAAAATACTTGCAAATAGTCACACAGAAGTGCCCTCACCTCTAGAAGAAGGTGAAGAACACTTGTATCTAACAATCTGTAGTGTCTATAACCCCAAGAAACCAGGACAAATCCAAGTAGTATTTGACTCCAGCTCACAGTATAAAACTGTGTCCCCTAACAATGTTCTTCTGACAGGACCAGACCTCAATAATACACTCCTTGGTGTCCTCATTAGATTCTGCTGCTATTGTTGCTGATATATAACAAATGTTCCATTGTTTCCTAGTTAAAGAAGAACAAAGGAACTTTTTCATATTCTTCTAGTTTGAAGCTAATGACCCTACCAAAGAATCACAGAATACCGCATGAAGGTATATGGTTTTGGCAACAGTCCATCTCCTGCAGTTGCTATCTATGGACTCAGACTATCTGCTCAAGAAGATGAGAAAAAATATGGAAAAGATGCCAGACAGTCTGTTGAGAGAGACTTCTATGTAGGTGATGGCCTGAAGTCCAAAAGCTGCAATCAGTCTACGTAAAAGATGTCAATCCCCACTCAAGTTCACACCGTAGATTTGAAAGATTTAGACTTGGCGACAGCTAAGGCCTCAACTGGCACCTCGAAAAAGACAACCTTTTCAGTTCGACCAAGAGCAAAGACCCTTCACAATGGTTGGTATCCTATCTACCATGAACAGTCTATATCAAGCATCCTCAAACTGCGGCCCTCCAGCTGTTAGGGAACTACAACTGCCATCATGCCCACTGTTATAGAGTATATAAATGCATGATGGTAGTTGTAGTTTCCCAACAGATGGACGGCCACAGCTGGTCTGGTCTGGTTGCAGCACCTGTGACCATCCAAAGTAAGACTATTCTCAGAGTTAACTACAGATACATGTGATTGGGACTCTACACTTCCTCCTGAAAAAGAGGTGTTATAGATAATATGGAGAGACTCTTTAACCCCTTTCTGACGGACGGTCATAATAATATGGCTCCAATTTTTTTCCCCTCTTGCCTTCTAACAGCCATTTTTTTTATTTTTCCACCTACATAGACGTGTGAGGGCTTTTATTTTGCGGGACAAGATGTACTTTTTAATGGTGTTATTCATATTACCATAGACTATACTGGGAACGGCAAAAATATTCTAAGTTGGGCAAAATGTGAAAAAAACGTGCTTGCGCCATGTTTGCAGGAGTTTTTTTATGCCATTCATTCTTTGGTAACAACGATGTGTTATCTGTATTCTACAGGTTGTTACGCATCCAGCAATATCAAACATGTAGGGTTTCCCTTATGTTTTGGTACCATAAAAAAATTCCATTTTCTATTTTTGAAATTTGCACCATGACGCCAATTTGTGCAACCCAAATTTTTTGTACTAACACCTACGGCCGTGATTGAGGGTGCATTTTTTACGGGCTGAAGTGTACTTTTTGTTGCTAGCAGTTTGGAATGCTTGCAACTTTTTTGATCACTTTTATTCCAATTTTTATGTGAAATGAAATTACCAAAAAACCTGCAATTTTGGCGTTTGGAATTTTTTCTTCTACGGTGTTCAGCGGACGGGATAAATGATGTAATATTTTAATAGCTTGGACTTTGTCAGACGTGGCAATACCAAATATGTATAACTTTTTTATTTTATTTTTTTATTTGTAAACTTTTTTATTTTTCTGACACTTTAAAACTTTTTTCTTTTACTTTAACTTTGGGGGCCGGAAGTGGGGAAATTCAAAACATGGAAATTCAAAACACGGAGGCCACTGCTGATGTTCCGGTGGGAGTGAAGAACGGTGCGAGGCACCGTTTTCATTCATTTAGACGCTGCGGTTATTTTTGACGTGGTGTCTAAGGGGTTAAAGAGCGCGGCCGGGCGGCGGCGCCCCCCCGCGCAGGAACTGCCGGGTGTTAGATGCACAGTGGGTCATAAATCAGGCGCATTTACGTAGTACAATTTTCTGGCTCAGGTAAAACCATTTTTTTTAAAGGGCTCTCCCCTTTTTCCAGCAATATCGCCCAAAGAAATAATAATAAAATAATTCTTTATTTCTATACCCGCAACAATTCCCAGCACTTTACAAATTCAAGAGAAAAAATACAGTCTTTAAACCATTAAAAGATTTACAAATGGACACAAGGTGTGAGGGCCCTCTGCGAGAGCTTAAAATCTATTAGGGGTGTGGGGGTGAAACTCGGTAAAATCCCCAAGTATACAATGGCCCGGCCATGTTTCAAAAATAGGGGGTGGTTTACATGAAAAATGGATGCCCTGCCACCCAACTGTACACTATATACAGAAAAGTGCCTGTGAGTGCCCAAGTGTAGGGAGTGACAGATGTGTTGATAGCATTTAGGGATCTTGGGGGGCCAGACCGAGAAATGTATTTTCGGGGCCCCTCTTAAAACTGTGAGGGTTGTGAGTGTGCCTGATCGCCCCGGAGCAATTCCAGAGAATTGGGGCCCGGTGTGAAATCTTGGAGACGGGCATGTGAGGTTGGGATGATGAGGGTGTGATTTAGATCATAGCAGGGGGGAGGCAGGGTAGGGGGGTAGAAGAGACTAGGGAGGAGATGTAGGGAGGAGCAGCGGTGGAGAGCTTTATGGGTGAGAGTGTGAGTTTATACTGTATCCTGTACTGGATGGGCAACCGGCAGTGACTGACAAGGGGAGAGGATCAGTATAGCGGCTGGAGAAAAAGACAAGCCTGGCTGCTGCATTCTGGACAGATTTGGGAGGGGAGAGTTTGCAGAAGGGAGACCGATAAGCAAGGGGTTGCAGTATCAAAACGAGAAAGAAAAAAGGCATAATGAATTTTTGGAGCGTTTCCACAGTGAGAAAAGGACGGATTTTGAGATATTCTTTAGGGGCAGGTGACAGGAGCGGGAAGGGGTTGGTATATGGGGGAAAAATCAATCAGAATCAAAAAAAACCCTAGACAGCGGGGCCCGCTGCCTAGGGAAATGGTGGTACCACATACAGAAACAGAAATAGCAGGGGGGGGGGGGTTTTTAGTGAGGCGAAAGACAAAAGTTCAGCTTTGTGGGTTTATTTTTAGATGGAAGGGACCTGATGTCAAAAACGGCCCGACAGTCCTGGTGTTTTGTAGCAGGCGGAGTGATGTCACGGGAGGGGTGTATAATTTGGGTGTCATCCGCTAGAATGGGTACTGGAAAAGCCCAAAATCTACTGAGGTTTGCCAATGGGGCTTGTACAAGAAAAGAGGAGGGGACCTAGAAGATCCCTGGGAAACTCCAACCAAAAAGAAGAGAGGATTTTCAAACCCCAAAAAATAACACTGAAGGAGCGGCAGAGAGGTAGGACGAGACCAAGGAAAGGGGGGGGGGGTCCTGGGGGCCCCGGGTGCTGAGCATGTTTAGGAAATGTGTAGCGAAGCATAAATATGTAGTTTCCCTAGGGGGTTCTCTCACCCCCTCCCACGCCCCCCCGAAAACGGGCGCATTACAAGTGCCGCGGGCAGACGAAATACGTCCCAAGTGGCAGGGGAATTTGAAAATTATGAAACGGGGTGATATCGGGCTGTAAAGACGCACCCCTCGTTCTACATGTCGCCCTTATGTCAAAATAAAGAGGGTCCAAAGAATAAGAAGTTCGACAAAACCTACCAGTGGTGCTATGTCCGACTGATCAAAAAACCCAGAAACCCCTGCTACTAGAGCTGTACCGAATCTTGTTTAAAGACACTATTTGGGGCTCACGGGGGCCAAATTTTGTAAAAACAGTACATTTTTAATTTTGAGAAAAGCACGTATGAAATTTTGGGGCCGCGCCCCCCGGTTTATCCCCCGGTATTTGCCCAATTTTTTTGTGCCGGCACAGGGGGGCCCCCGGAAAAAAGGAAAAATGAAGAAGCAAAATGTTTTTCCGGGTGGAAAACCCCGTGCAGTGGGGACTGCTGCACGGGTTTTCCAAGCGGGCCAGGGGAAAAAGATTGGGGCGTTTTTTCAGAATTTTGCAAAACCCGCAAACCCGTTGAAAAACCGTCCGCAAACGGGTGCCCTGGGAAAATTCCCCTTTAAGCCAGAACTGAAAGAGATCGGGCCCACGGGTTTTTCCTACACCTTGGGTCTGCCCCTTTTTAACAAGTTTTTTTGGGAAGTCTTTAAAACCGAGCTATATCTTTTGATTCAATAGCTAGAGGTCTCAAAGCCAGGGCCCAAAAGGTCAAAGCATTGTAAGGGTTGGGCACTAGTGTCACAAGCCATACAGGGGTGAGCCCCAAAGCAGAGAGTTTTTTCCTGTGTTCAAAAGAGACTTATGCACAAGAACTTAATGTCTCTAAAATAAAGAGGTGTTCCTTTAAAGACTTGACCCCTTTATAATCTAATGGGGCTATTTTGAGTTGGGGGGAATCCAATTTTTTTCCCAACACAATGGAAGACATGTAAACCATTTCTACCATTGAACCTACAGTTGCATAGGGTAAGGTTTAAAATTTCCATTCATTTTCAAAACATACCAATACCAAAACTGTTGTTTACTTTTTTTTTTTGTGTCCAGTTTGCGCAGACAGGAAGACATGTACCCTGTACCCTGACATGTATATGTCTGCACACTCTTCATCCTGTATTTTATTTATCCATGTGTAAATATGCCTGCACAGGGCCGGGACAAAGAATTTTGGTGCCCTAGGCACCTACGCCCAATGGCGCCCCCCCCTTCTTCCCGAAAAATGGTGCCCCCCTCCTTCCCAAAAAATAGTGCCCCCCCTGCACCAGTTCCTCTCTCTCCGCTGCAAACCCCTTCCTATTTCTTTTCCCCTGCCCCTTTTTTCCCCCCTCACCCCTTGCACCCGTTTCTTCCTCTCTCCCCTCTGCACGTCCCTCTCCCTCCTCTGTACCAGTTCCTCTCTCTCTCTACACCAGTCCCTCTCTCCCCCTGCACCAGTCCTCTCTCCCCCTGCACCCTCCCTCCTCCCCCCTGCACCCGTCCCTCTCTCCCCTGCAAACCCTCCCCCTTTTCCCCCTGAACCCTCCCCCTCTCCCCCCGCACCAGTCCCTCTCTCCCCCCTGCACCGTCCCCTCTCCCCCCCACCAGCCCTCTCTCCCCCCTGCACAGTCCCTCCCCCCTGCACCGTTCCTTTCCCCCCGTGACCTTTCCTCTTTCCCCCCTCACCTTCCTCTCTTACCCGAAAACCAGTCCCTCCCCTTTTTTGCACCGCCCCTCCCCCCTGCACCACTTCCCTTCACCCCACCCCCCCCCCCCTGCACCAGTCCCTCTCCCCCCCCCCCAAAGCCCTCTCCCCCGCCCAGTCACTTTCTCCCCCCTGCACCAGTCCCTTTCTCCCCCCTGCACCAGTCCCTTTCTGCCCCCTGCACCAGTCCCTTTCTGCCCCCTGCACCAGTCCCCTTCCTCCGCAACGTTCCTCCGGCCAGCTCTGACTGGCCCATCCCCCTCCCCCCCCTTTGAAGGCGGAGGTAGGGCCCTAGGCGTCCCCCTTCCTCTCCCTACCCTTTCCCCCGGCCCTGTCCCTGCATTGTCTTGTGTATACTTCATGTTACTTCTGTTTATCATAGTAAGTAATATTTTTTTGTTAAGTTTTTACCATCCTATGCAAAAAATTGAAATACGAACAGCCCTTTAAAATGCTTGTAGGAAAGATTTTTAGGCCGTCAATTTATGTCGCACAATAGGGGGGCATAACAAAAACCCAACCAAATGTATTCTCCCCAACACTGTTAAAACCCCGCCAGTTTAAACCCAAAAACAAACTTTAATTCAAACCCTAAACCCAAATCTTAACACAAAAAAAAACCCCAATAACTCCAACCCAAAAACTTTTAAAGGGGGGGTCCCAAGACGGAAAAAAACCGGTCGGTTTTCCGAATGGTATTTTTCGTTTTTTGTCCCGTGCACCACGCCCGCAGGGGGGGGCGGCTTTTCTCCCGAGGCTTAGGAAAGCCCTCCCCCCTTCCCCATGACTGTTCATATTTCGTTGAAAACCCGGTGGGAAAAAGAATGAACATGTATAATTTTGGGGGCCGCTTTTCAACATTTTGAAAAACGAAAACCCGTCTGAAACACCGCCCGCAAACCAGGCCGGGGGGGACATGGTTTAAATGCCACCCCCAAAACCCAAACTATAATTATAACCCAAAACCCTCAAACAAACTCCCCCCTTTAAACCAAAAGCAACTCTAAACCCAAACTAAAAATTCTAACCCTAATACTCACCCTAACTTCAACCCCAACTGTAACTAAAACTCCTATCCCAACCCCAACTCCATCCCTATGCCAACCCAGCTTGGGTTTGCGACATTTTTTTCTGCAGAGTTTGCAAAAAAATGGTTTGGGCTGATCCAAAATGAATCACTGGCAAATTTGGGTCAAATTTAACAGTGACCTGAAACCAAAGTGCAACACTAGTACCAATTATAGTTCCTCCATAACAACACTAGTCTCAGTCCCTTTATACCAGAGCAGAATGCAATGCACATAGCTATGCTGTTTGGGGTGTGTCTGTCGATGTAATGCTAAAACATGTTACAGAGCAACCAGATGACTTTTGCATGCAGCTTTGGATGTGACTGGAGTACAAAACATATTTTTGTAATGAACATAGACTAAAATTTTAAAGACTAGAAAGTGAAGACTTAGACTTCGTATGGTTCAAGGAATCTTGGCAGCTTTTTCATCTTAGCCCCTGTCAAGCACTGCCTGGGATTTGCCAGCATAAGGCTTGTACAGCCCCTAGACCGAGACTAGTAATGAAGAAAGCAGACCCATATTCCTTAACCACACAGCCCTAACCCAAGGAGAAATGCATTCTTGTTACATTCAGAAACATAATCTTTCTTCTTCCCTCGTCTTTGATCTTTGTCCCATTTTACCCCAGTCTATTTTTTTCTTTGTCTAAAAGCTTTCAATCAGTATGAGACAAAAGTAATTATTGTCAGGGATATCTTGGCAGATCTTTCCTATTGTGCAGCTGATGTATAAGCTGGGCTGCTTTCTATCATTACAGTAATGACAAATTGAAAAGGTTCCAGTAGGCAGCAGGAAAGCCATATGCAAAAAAAAAAAAAAAAAAAAAATGACACTGACCTGGATTTAGCTTTATTTTGTAATTCGGTGAATCCATCGTGGCCCTGGACAACGTGATCAATCTTAAAAGGGGAGAGGGAATGCAAATTCAATGAAGTGTAATGGATACTGCGTCTAATTCTGCATCGCATAAAGCAAGATAATCTATTTATCCACAGAGGATGCAATTTACAAAAACACTCCAATTCATTTACATAGATTGGATGCGCGTCAGCAAAATGATGGCACAAATGTAACATTTATTTTAGCTTGAAGAAAAAAAGGCGCATAATATAAATGAGAGGAGGAAGAAAAAGTTCTCTAATATCAATACCATGACTTCAAAAAGTTGAGAGTTTTTTTTTTTTTTAACCTTTTCATTCTGGAGTTAGGGCTATTTTTGAAAGGGTAACGTTCTTATTTAGGGAGAGGCACCCTGTAGGTGTGTGGAGACTTATACACATCATTGAAATTAAAGTATATTTCAGAGGGCTCATGGGAAATAAGCTTGGACTCTGCAGCGCCACCTATTGTTTCTAAATTCACATCGGACTCACCCAGCTTTGCAAAGTAATTGGATTAGAGCCACCCATATAATCATTTGCAGACAGCTGTGTTTGGGGTGTTAGCCCAGTAATACTGGCTGGCTAGGTGACTGACTTTAGGGGTAGCTCAAAAAGGTGTAACTTTCCTCATTAGGAAGAGTCACCATGTAGGTGTGTGGAGTCATATACACCATTAGTTGCTAAACTGAAATGTAAATATATTCTAAAGGGCTCATGGAAATAAGCTAAGACTGCAGCGTTACCTATTGGATGAAATTTTCCTCAATTCAAATCTGACTCCCCAAGCTTTGTGATGTAAGTGGGAGTACAGCCAACCAGATATTCATTTGCAGATAGCTGTTTTTGAGTGTTTAACCCTTATTAGTAAAATCTGCAGTCTGTGAAAATTAAATAAAAAAAAAATTAAGTTGGCTTATAATCATTTAGTAAAATGGAATAATAAATTGTTTATATAAATTCATAATTACCTTGGAGTGCAGCCTATTCTCTTTTTATTGATATAATTTTGGCTTGCACCCACCTGTGGATATGAGTGCCGAGGACAATTTTTTCAATATTTACCCCTTATTAGTGCATAGTAGAATACTGGTTGGCTGGAGGAGAGGCTTTAGGGCTAGCTCGGAAGGGTAAACGTTCCTCATTAGGGAGAGGCACCATGTAGGTGTATGGAGGCTTATGTATCATGAATTGCCCCACTAAAATTTAAATAAATTCTAAAAGGGTCATGCAAAATAAGCTAGGAGTCTTGTACAACTACCTACTGGATGTAGCTAGCCCCTCCCCCACTTTAGGGCAGATATACTAAAATTGTCTAATACTTAGATCAGACAGTCTAAGAATATGCAAAATTTATCAAAGTGGCTAATGGGGTATGATAGCGTTAGAAACCCTTGATACACTGTGAGATGCCATAATCACAGTAGGATTTCTGTCTCTGGTTGTAAGAATGATACATTCTGACAGCAGGCAGAAAAAAACCAAAAAATAATCCTGACGAACTATGACTCTTCCATATACCTTCCAAAATGGCTGCTAGGCTTCTATGTTGTGGCTTGAATGGCAAAAATAACCATGCAGCCCAGTCTTAAAAATGAAAGGGGTGTTCCCACCATGCAATTTATTGGCATATTGATAGGATCGCTTCTCGGCCTCTTGGCTAAGATCAAGTGTAGTATCTGTTCTTTTAAGAATTGACTACAGCTTGAGAAACTGAACTGAGCTTTAACACGGCGGAATAATCCTGGTTCCAGCGATCACCGAGGACGACTTCCAGGAGACCCCACAGAGGAGGAGACGACGACAGCACCCCGAAGGACTACAGGACCCCTGCATCGTGGAGGAGGAGGAACCCTTCATCAGGACACCCCCTTGCTTTGTTTGCGGATTCCCCCCGGCTTCCAGGAGACCCCATTTGCTTTGAGGACCACCCTGCTTCCAGGAGACCCCCGTGCTTTGAGGATCCCCCGGCTTTCCAGAGGAACCCCCTTACTTTGTTCGAGGCCCCCCTTGAAGATCCGGATTTTTTTTTTCTGCACCCCGAGGAACCCCTGCCCCCCTTCACTGAGGAGCTTTCGATGCCCCCTTGTTTTTTCTGCTGCAGAGAAGCTCCCCCCGGGAGAATCTCTGCACCCTTCGATCATGAATGAGGACCCTGCCCCCCGGCAGTAGCCCCCACAGAAGAATCCTTTGTTGCTTTGTTGTCTTGTTGTCTGAGGATCCATGGCTCCTCGCAAGGCCACAAAGAAATAGTCGGAGCCCAGACGGGCCGGAGCCAAAGACCATGCGGCCGCATTTCCCCCGGACCATGCGGCCCAGGACAAAGGACCCAGCCCTTCCTCTGATGGTGAGTTACCGTGCAGCTCGGCTGCAACCCAGGTCCCTACATCTTGCCCCCCTGAAACCTCCCAGTCGAAAAACAACCGAAACCCTAGCTCCTAAATTGGAACCGTGGATGAGGCAGACGGTAGCTTTGAAACTCAAGGAGGTGGATAGGAGGACGCCTGACATGTCTCCGGACGTGTTTTGCAAAAAGATGATTGTGGACTTAGCGTTCAGGCTTTCGTTACAGGTCTCTTCTACGTAACTTTTGCTTCCATTAGCGCTTGCAGAAGATACTGGGAGGCCGTTAAGACCGCTGTACCCGATTCACCTTTCTCCCGTTTCGTGGGTAGTTGCCCCATGCAGAAGGAGGAAAAGTGGATAACTGTGTTCTTGCGTAACCCGCACATTCCGGCTAAAGATATCTCAACCTTCCTGTCGCGGTACTGTTATGTGGTGAGGGAACCTACCCAGATCCTCATCCGTATGGGCTTCTGGACGGGGAGATGGTCCGTGCTGGTGCGGCTACGCAAGGACAGAGACTCGGAGGACGGTGTCGTGCACCTGCCCCAGCAGTTCTACCTAGGTTCTTCTTCTGCCTTATATTCTATCCCGACAGACCGCAGACCTGTAGGAGGTGCGGTCTGGGCGGGCATAGAGCTAAGGACTGCAGGGAGACTCCCTGCCAGAACTGCCGGGTAACGGGTCACGAGACCAAGAATTGTCCCACCGCGATATCCTGTAACCTCTGCAGGCTAACCTCCCATGCTTACAGGGATTGCTCAAAAAGGGAAAGGTCTTGGGCCAAGGTAGCGGCGCAGGCCCCCGCCCCAGCCCGCGCCCCGCCAAGGTTGCGCCGGCTCCTGCCCAGCCCAAGAACCCAGGTAAGGAGGCGAAGAGGTTCCCTACCCCGCCCGCCGCGCCCGCCCCCTCGGAGGTCATTTCTTTCACCCTCCCCCTGATCTCCGAGGTATCCTCCACCGCTCCCCGCCTCTCCTCCCCCCGTGGCTGAGGCCCCACCAGTCTCGGTCGCTCCCCCCCTCTCCCTGGAGGAATTCCCCCTCTTCTCCCCCCAGGTACCGTAGTTAAGAAGAGGAAAGCTGCAGAGGAGGACGTCGCCGTCTCCGACACCAGCAAAAGGATAATCGTGGAGTTGGAGCATCTCTCCGAGACCAACGTCGATGTAGAGGAACAGATGGTGCAGATGGTGGAAACTCTCACCGACGAAGGGGAGGAGAGTGACTTCGATGACTTCATCGAGGTCCAGGAGGCCCCTCAACAACGTGCCTACACGGAAGCCACACTGGATGAATTTCCTCTGTGGTGCCATAGATGGCCAGTATTACTGTGAAGAGGAGGACCCGCCAGATGGGTTCATCGGATAAGGTGGTAATGTATGGTCTAACCATCCCTTTTCTCCAACATCATGGCTCATTTGTCACTCTTTAGCATAAATGTGAGGAGCATTAGAGATAGGTCTAGATTCCAGACAGTATTAACCTTTCTTTCTAGTCAGTTAGCCGACGTATACTTTTTACAGGAATGTTCTTTGGTGTCATGCGGGACCTACCGCCATCTTTGTAGGCATTGGGTTCACGGTCCTTCCTTCTGGTCTGGCGGTGGCGACTGCAAGTCCGCAGGGGTGGCCATCTTGTTTGGGGAAACAGTTTCACGCTTGATTCGGTCCGGGAGCTCGTCGTGGACGGCACCTGGTCCGGGGAACTGGTTCGGTTCATCAAGGTGTACGCTTCCCCTGACAAGGGCAACCACCTGGAGCTTCTCCAGGTACTGCGGCTCAGCTTGCTACCACCAGAGCGGTGGTGATGGCCGGCGATTTCAACTGTCCTATAGAGGAGACGGCAGGAGTTCAGACACTTCATCAAACCGATGTCATCGTCCAAACTGCTTATAGATATGACAACCGAGGCTTCCTTGAGGGATGTAGTGGGCTGTATGGGCAGAGGCTCCGTGAACTATTCGTGGAGCCGGTCCGACGGCTCTCTACGCTCGAGGATCGACTTTGTCTTCGTCTCGAGAGCGGTCAGGCAGGTTAGGTTCTTTATGGTCCTTTGCTTCTTCTCCGACCACAGGACCATTCACTTCCAGGGCGTCCTGGGCAACGGCTTCCCGCCGGGGCCCGGATCCTGGAAGCTGAACTGCACCCTGTTGGCTAGGGAAGACGTCCTCGAGGTACTTAGAGATGCCTATCTGGTCTGGAGGAATGACAAGGTATTCTTCTCTCACCTCTGTGACTGGTGGGAATTTGTGAAGGTGGTGTTTCAAAGCTTCTTTCAGGCGAAAGGCCGCCAGTAGGCGTGCGAAAGGAAGAGGGCCTTCAGAGCGATGCAACGAGAGCTGCGTTCCCTGCAGGACCTCCAGCGGTGCGGCTGGGACGTCGGGGATGAGCTGGAGGAGGCCAAGAAGGGCCTGAAAAGGCACTTTGAGGAGGAATCTCGGCAAATCCTCTTTCGCTCCAAGGTGGAACACCTGGAGAAAGGTGAGAAGTGTAACTCTTTTTTCTTCAGGAAGATCCACGCCGGACACACACCTCTGAACGAGCTGAGAGATGAGACCGGAGCAATGAGAACGGGTAAGGAGGAGGTGATGGGGGTCGTCTCGGACTTCTATCGGAACCTCTACGCCCCCAAATCTACCGACGAAGACATAGCGGATAAGTTCCTGGCAGGTATCACTAACACTCTTGATCCCGCAGGTGCTGCCGCACTGAATGCCCCCTTGACGGTAGAGGAGCTGTTCTCTGCCGCCAAATCCTTTAGAACCGGCAGGACGCCGGGCAGCGACGGTCTCCCCGCCGAACTTTATGTCGCGCTGGGTGACCTGATCTGTCCGGACCTGCTGGAGGTCTATAGCGAGATGGCGGCGGAGGGCAGAATGTCTCGATCGCTGAGAGAGGGCATGATTACCATTTTGTTTAAGCGCAGGGGAGAAAGGTGCGATCTCAAGAACTGGCGCCCTATTTCCCTGCTTAACGTCGACTACAAGATACTGGCAAAGGTAATGGTGAGTAGGTTAAAATCTGTCATCGGACGGGTCATAAACCCGGACCAAACCTACGGCGTTCCTGGTCGCAGGATTGCGGATAGTCAAGCTCTGCTGAGGGATACGGTCCACTACATCCAAGGCCACCGCACACCCGTGGCCCTGGTCAGTCTGGATCAGGAGAAGGCCTTCGACCGGGTCTCCCACGTCTTCATGGGTAAGGCTTTGTGCAAGCTTGGTTTCGGCGATATGTTCTGCTCTGTCATTAACCTGATGTATTCTGACATTTTCAGCTCGGTGCTGGTGAACAGCTGGAAGACTGACCCCTTCCCCATCTTGTCCGGGGTCAGACAAGGCTGTCCTCTTTCACCTCTCCTTTTTGTGTGTTGTATAGAGCTCTTCGCTGAGGCTATCCGCCAGAATGGAGAGATCAGAGGGATCACCGCCCCGGGACCCGGACGCTTCGAAGTCAAGTGCTCGCTCTACATGGACGAAGTGACGGTCTTCTGCGTAACGAGATCCTGCCGGTTCTTCTCTACACCACGCAGGCCTGGCCCCCCCTCGCCACCGTGTGTCGGGCCATTACCAGGGCCGTGTTCTACTTCATCTGGGGCTCGAGGATGGATGGAGTCAAGCGGAGCGTTCTCTACAAGGATCCCCTGACGGGTGGGAAAGGCATCCTGGATATCCCCACCCTACTGAGGCTTTCTTTTGTTTGCGATTGCATTCGCCGCACCATCGTCCAGAAGAGCAGCTCTGCGGGCAGATCCGTTTCCTGCTTTTTCCTCCTACCCCTTTGGTGTGGCCTGGGGTGGGATTAGCGGGATAGCGCCTTCCCTTACAACTGGGAGACGCCTTGGTTCTATTTGGACGTCAACCGGTTCATGAGGGAGCACCATCTGGAGGGGTTTGTGGAAATCCAAGGTAATCCACAAGCTCATCAGAGCCAAAGACCTGCTGGAGCTGATCCCCGGATTTCCGGGCGACACGGCTCTCATCGTTTGGAAACTAGTTTCTTCTTGCAGGATCACCAACGAACACAAGGACATGTCGTGGATGGCTATCAAGGGGGGACTGCCCTTCAGGTCCTTCATGCATGCCCGTAACCTGAGTAAAACGCGGTATTGCCCGAGGTGTCCCTTTGTGGAGGAGACCCCCTCCCAATTTTTTTGGGGTTTTTCCCCCTTTTTTTCAGCGTTTGTTGGTTTCCCTTACTCAGGAACTTAAAAGGCTCGGGTACCCGGGAAATTTTCCGGCTTTTTTTGGGGTTTTTTTTTTCCCGGGGGTTGGGGGAATTTTAAAACAGGTTGCACCCCACCCAAAAGGGGCCCTGGCCCCCCTTTAAAAACTGTTTTTTTTAGGACGCTCAATGGATCTCCAAACCGTTTTAACAAATTACACAGAGAGAAGTGTCGGGGGAAGATTTTTCCCGGGTTAAATTCACCCGCCAGAACTATTACAGCCGGTTAATTTGGGGGGAAAAATTTTTTAAATTTTGCTTAAAGGGGTTGGCCCTCCCATAAGGTTTTACGGGAAATAAATTAAAAAACCCTTTTGTCCTTCTGGTAAAGACTGCCCTTTTGCAAACAGCCCCTTGCTCCTTTCTTTCTTGCAAATTAATCAAAATTAAAAGAAGCTTTTCAAACTTTTCTGGGAAAGGTTTTTATTTTACCCCCAAAAAACAAAACCCCAAATTACTTTCTGTTTTTTTTAAATAAAATCAAGCTTTTTACTGCACAGCTATGGACACGGCTGCCCCCTGTGTGATGCCCTTCCTCACTGTACCCTCATTGAACAAACAGCAGGGGAAAAATTGTTTACGGGGTAATTTAATTTGAGGGAACGAAATACCCAGGGAGGTCTTTAATTAAACTTGATCCCCCTTAGGGAAAACAAGGGAACAAAGCAATATTTTTGGGAAAAATTCTTTTTTTTGTGTTTCATTTAAAATTTTAAAAAGTTTTCCTTTTTTGCGAGAAAACCCTTTTTAAAAATTTGCCCCCTTTCCCAACCCCACTTCCCTCCCTGTGTTGTAAAAATCAATTTTTAAATAAAGCGGGGGCCCTTTGTGTATCCCCACCCTCCCCCTCTCCCGCATATCCGCCCCCTTTTCCCCCCCACAAATTTTCCCCAAACCAGGTCTAAAGCAAGTTTTTTTTTTTTAAAAAACTTTTAAAACAGTAAAATATAAAAACGTCCGGGCTCGGCGGGCTTGGGGCGAGAGCGCACGTTTGGAAACAGGGGACCAGCAAAAAAATTAACCGGGGTTAAGCCGAAACACCCCCGGCCAGAGCTCACCCGGCCGGGGGTTTTTTTAAACCCCCTTTAAAATCCGACGATAAATTTTCGGACCAAAGGCCGAAGGCGGGAGGAGGGGACCCCTCCTGCCTCCCTTCCTCGGCGCCCCCTCCGGGTGCGAAACGTTTTTCCCCAACTCCCCCCCAAACTAAAAAATACCCCCTTCCGGGGTCGTTGTAAATCACATGCCCCAATGCATTGTGGCATCGTGACGCGGGTTTGTCATGGCAAACCCGTCATAAAACCCAGCAATTTACTGGCCCTGCCTTCAAACAGCAACCTTTAGAAAAATTGAAAATTGCGGTTATAAACCCCCTGGGGGGAAAAAGTAAAAAAAAAAGTAAAAAAAAAGTAAAAAAAAAGTGAAAAAAATTAAAAAACACAAAAATAAAAAAAAAAACACTTACATCCCCCTTTTCCCCTTTACAGACGCCAAACGCCCAAAAAAAAATAAAAAAAAAAATACCCATATTTTGTATCGCCGTGTGCGTTTAAAGACCGTCCAAAAATGTGTCAAAATTAATTAAAACCGGGGATGGTGAACATGTTAAAAAAAAATTTTAAAAAAAAAATCAAAGAATTGCGATTTTTGTTCCCGCTGCACAAAAAATTGGGGGTAAAAAACGATCAAAAACTCATATAAACACCAAAAAAAAAATGCAAATTCATCCCCCAAAAAAAAAGTCTTTACACGTCTCTGGGATACCGAAAAAAAAAAAAATTATTGGGTTTCAGAAGACAGCGAGCATAAAAAATTTTTTTACACAAAAAAATAAAAACCCCCCCTTTTTTTTTAAAGTGCTTCAAAATTTTTAAAAAAAATATATAAATTGGGTATCGCCTTTAAATTTTTTACCCAAGGATAAAGCTAATTGTCATGGATATGCACATTTAGCGGGTGTTTAAAAAAAAAAAAAAAAAAACCCCCTCCTAGGATTGCAGTTTTTTTTTGTCACCCGCCTTCCAAAAAACAAATTTTAAAATTTATCAAAAAGTCCCTTTTTCCCCCAAAAAAAAGGGTACAATAAAAAAAGTCAAAATCATTCCCCCAAAAAAAAAAAGCCCCACACAGCCCTTTCACGAAAAAAAAAAATTTAAGGGTCTCAGACTGCGACATGCAAAAAAAGTGTTTTCCTTTTTGAATAAAAATTTTTATTGTGTTTAAAACAGTAAAAAAAGAAAAAAATATACAAATTTGGTATCACTGTTTAAACGTAAAAACCTGCTGAGTAAAGCTAGAATGTCTTTAACCACAAAATGACCCCTGTAAAAAATAAAAATATACCAGGAATGTTGTATTTTGTTCAAAATGCCCCCAAAAAAAACCCTTTAAAAAAAAGTGATAAAAACGACCCAAATGCCCCCATTATGGGACTAATAAAAAAGTTTAACTCATTTCCCCCAAAAAAAAAGCCCAAAATCAGCTCCGTATTTCAGAAAAATAAAAAAGCTATGGGTTTTAAAAAAGGAAAAACTTTAAAAAACCCAAATTTTTTTTTAAAATATTTAATTGGGGTAAAAATAAAAAAATAAAAAAAAAAATTTAAAATTTATTAAATTTAAATTTTACCGACCCCCATAGTAAAGTTAAACCCGTTTTTTTTCCCCCTACGGCCCAACATTGGAAGACTGAAGCCCAAAAAAAAAATGGGAGAACTGCGTTTCCCCCCCCCCCCCCAATTTCATTGGGCCCCAAAAATTTTAAAAAAAAAATGGAACAAACCGTGTGCCCAAAAAACACCCGAACACCCCCAGTGAGTTTCCCTGAGGGGTGTTGGAATCCCCAAAAAGGGGGGACTCTTGGAAGGTTTCACCCCGTTTTACTTTGGGGGCTTTGCAAACCCACTGGCCCCCCCAAAATCTGCGTTTCAAAAACCAAAAAGCGCTCCCCCCTTGTACCCCCCCCAAGCACCCAAAAGCATTTTCACCCACTTTTAGGGTAAGCCGAACCTGGAAGAAAAATTGGGTGAAAAAAAGTTTTGGGTGCTTTTTTCAGGATTCCCGTAAAAAGAAAATTTTTTTCAGCAAA